>JABFEB020000113.1:11637795-11666912 GCA_019775895.2 Stomatorhinus ivindoensis
TATATAGGCCTATACTTCTTAATGACATCTTTTACATGATTAGCGAAGCCATCAAAATCATGGAATACCACAGCCAACAGCCTAAAACTCAACATTCTTATGAAATGCAAATAGTTATATTCGGTCATTTAAAAAAAAATCATATTTGAATAAACGTTATGCAGGAAATTTCATCTGTGATCTATTATTCATAAAGACGTTAAAACAAGCTCTACTGCGTTAGCCTTTGAACGTCATTGAAACAGCATGACCAATCGCAGAGAAATTAAGATCTAAATAAGGAGCTTCATGCTTGTCACCACTTCCCTACCAAAGTCAGACAACTACATCGAAACGATTCTACAAGATTGTCTAGGGTTACTGGAAGCAGTCCTTACGTTCGTGTCATTTTGTACTAATCAGGTGGGTTTTCTCTTTAACTAGTATAAACAGTAAGGCTTACGTTGTTCTGGGTGATATATTGTCGGCGTGTATTTATAATATGTGGAAACCTTTTAAGGCTGTGATTGAAGAAGCATTCCCAAAGCAGGCGGCATCAGCGTTACTCTGGGTGGCACTCGATCGTTCAGTCGCTGAAATATGTAATATCAAGACAATCGTAATTCGTCGAAATTAAAGCAAATTAGGTTTTACTTATTATAATTGTTATAAATAACTGGGGAAAATTAGTGCAGGTTTTATGTCTTCGAATATTCCACCTGAAAACATTTTCTCCCAGAAACAACAGTGCATTATGCTTATAGATTTAAACAATATTTTAATTGATACTTTAAGATATATGTTGTCTCTGAAGTAGAAAACATGAAGTAAACAAAACCAGTTAAACCGCTGATTTCTCTTTTAACTACATTTTGCACATATTGAAATTAGTACGATACATTATTTCAATTATTTATGTTGACGACTGGGTGTATTAAAAGGGAAATGACAATATGGATGTACTATACAGACACATGTGTGTATATGGAGACATGCAGACAAGCAGATTATTAAAATAATCTGATGTATATACTTCTTTCGAAGACAGTCCTTAGGAGCTCTTCTGGTATGGTATTTTACATTGGCTAGATCAGCCGAAAAGATACCAGTACATCTACATGCCATATGTCCAGTGGGCAGTGCAGGCGCCTGGGATTCTCTGACTTTACCATAGATCTATTTTTAAATTCGGGACGCAAACAACGTTTAGGGCACTGCGATTTGGAGAATTCTTAGTTTCTAATCTGTTTTTAGCAAATTTGTGTATCCTACACCTTAGCAACAAAATCTCAAACAAGAGGCATAAATATGCCAAACAGCAGTGGATTCCTCTTTCATCTGTATTCATCTTAGCTCATGACTCACAATGACAAATGTGGTTTCTTGAACAAAGCAAGATGACTTCCGTTCAAACAAATCATCTTCATGATGTTTGCGACATGAATGTAATGAAGCATTGATAAATCTAACTAACAGGGGCACATGCATGGAATCCATTTGTAAATTTCTCACTTTGCACATTATGCATTAGTCTGAACACAAATGTAAATGCAAATATCATTGCAAACAGAATATTATGAATGATAACATTTGCTTTTACTTGATTCTTGTATGTAATGTAAAGACAATATTCAGATGCACTAAGTGGAGGGTAAACCATATGAATTCAACTTGTGGCCCAAGAGAGGTCTGCAGGGAGATGCTTCACAGAGTTGGTTCCATTTTACACATCCTGTGTAACAGCACTGGCACTAGAGTGGAGAAAAAAAGTCCACTACTTAACATACACTTCTTAATTTTTTACAAACACACTGCAATTCCTTTTGAATAGTATTTTAATTAATTTACTCATATTTTCCAAGTATTTCTCAAACTGTATCTGTAAGATGAGCTCTAAACATATTCCTTATTCCTTTATATATTGCAACAGTAGGCTGTCTTTAGAAATAAATATATAAGCATATTTTCTGTCTTGATTCCATCAAACAGCAATTAAGAAATTGGAGTAATATTATGCTACTGAACTTTCTGAAATATAGGGTACAGATATTGGGTGCAATTTTCCTGACTGTATTCCTACATGTGTCTACATGTGTCTATGTATGTCATGGAGAGCATGATGGGGTGGATGAAAAGAGAATTTCCCAACAGGGACTAGTAAAATGTCATTATTATTATCAAGGAACCCACAGGTTATCTGATATCAAATAAGCTGCTATTCTCCTTGTTATAGTATTTTTTTTACCCCAACTTTCAGTATATTGGGGCATATCGCAGTCCATCCTGCAGCCTAGGAGATATCAATCACAGTCAGCTGCCACTCACGGTCTGAGGTCAAGCTCATGTTTAGCATTTGGCTACAACCACGTTAAACTTTATCACATACATTTATCACAGCGGGCTTTAAAAACACAAGTTCCAGTGATGTCTGTTGCTGAATAATCAACACATTTGAATTAAGGTCCTAACATTATCATATGACATTCATTTTAATGCTCTACAGATTTCATTGAGATAATGTATTGGATTTAGTATCTTATTTATAATCAGGAATTTACTTTATCTTTAGAAACAAACTGTTAATCCCATTAGTATAATTATTCTTTTAAAAACAACAAAAAGGTTATTCATAAGATTATTCTGCTTACATATGATCCACAAATGCTTTAAAACAGTTAAAAAACGCTTGTCCCTCATAACAGAAAACAGACAGTAAAAAATAAACAAATAGAGTAGTGTGGGGGAAATAGCATAATGAATACAGGTTAAAGCCGTACACCATAAAAGCTAAACGCAAATATCACATCACGGGGTTCATAAAGGTTGCACTGCATCAAGCATTTTCATCCAACAATGGCATTGTTATGCTGAATTCAAAACTAGACCGCAGTCTGATTGTTCTGGATTTTTAACATGGTGGTGAAATTAACATATATCAGAAGCTGTTCCAGGGTTATAGTGATATATTAAGCCTTATTGAAGCACCACAGCTTAATTGTTCCTTAACCGAATGTGATTGTTCAATGCATGGCTACAAACACCATCTCTAAATTACCACATATTTCTATTTCTGCATTACATTCAGTTGCTTTTTAATTATCTAGCTAGTTGTTGTACTGGAGCAATACACATCAGGGCCTTACTGAAGGATACAACTGCAGGGATCCTCCAGGAATTTAAACCAGTGGCCTAGTGGTTACAAATACATCTACCAATGGATTTACTGTATATATTTATAGCTATCCCAATCAAAGCCTATTTTTTGTTCTCTTTCTACAACAATAAGCAACCCTATATAAAGTAGTAAACTCATTCATCACAATTCACATTTTTTGCTCCAGATTGTTTAAAGCTGGCCTAATTTATTAGTTTTTGTATATTACCATTAACTTGGTATAGTGGATCTAAATGATTTATGGTAATGAAACTGGTAGAAATTTGCTAGAACTAAACTTGGCTTCAGACCACATCACAGCTATGAAATAATAATTACTTTAAAAAGTTAAAGCAGGGGAGGCATGGTGGTGCAGTCGTTAGTGCTGTAACCTCAGACTCGGGTTCGAGTCTCTGTCAGGGTTCTGTGTGGAGTTCTCCCTGTGTCTACGTGGGGTTTCCTCTGGGTACTCCAGTTTCCCCTCACAGTCCAAAAGCATGCTGAGACTAACCGGAGTTACCAAATTACCCATAAGTGTGAATGTGTGAGTGAATGGTGTGAGTGTGCCCTGCAAGGGGTCAGGCCCACATCCTGGGTCATTCCCTACCTTGCACCCATAGGCCCTAAACCTCCTGCAAAATTGGCTTGAAGATGGATGAATATCATTTAAAAAGAAAACATTCAAACAATTTGTTCATGGCAGACATCTGAGTGCGATAGGGAAATTGCAAATAAGTTCTTTGATAGCTGGGACTCACACAGACACGTGTATAATAATGGCAACGTATTATGCGTGATATTTTAATGTTATTCGTCAATCAATAAATGCATACAGTGATCTGTCATCAAAAAATGGAAATTAGATAAAGTGGAACAAGACATGTTTTAGTAGATAAGTGGTGAAGGCAGTGTTTTTAGTGATTATTAGTATAGAGGTGTATTTACATTTTTGTACTAGAACAATTATGTCTTGCTTTAACCATTTTAATCATTTAAAAGTAGTCATAACCTTTTTGTAAAACATATTTATTATTACGTAACTATCTGGCTGATATCCACGAAGGAAAAAATGGATCAACAAAGAGATGCTGAATTGAGGTTGCAGTGCAATCTAAGACTTATCTTATTGATTATTTGCCCCATGAAATTATTATATTTCTCCTGAGCAATGACATCTGACTGTGTGTTATGCTTTTTGGTTACATACCCCTGGGAAAAGCACACTGGACCCAGAGCAGGCATGTGTGACGTGGGTAACTGACTGTATTTGCATTGCATGACTCTCTTTAGGAAGTTGGAATGGAATACCAGTTGGAAGATGGATGGATGGATGGTTAAATGCATTGAGGGTGACTCAACACGCTATCAATAAACTTGACGTTGTATTGATGTTTTGGGTCTGGAGTGAATGGGATTATCTTAGACTCTGTTGCAAGCATTTGAGGGTATTAGAGACCTGATGCACCAGCATTTTGAACCTTCACTTAATTTAGCTGGACAGTTTTGACAACCTCCCACTAGCAGACATTCACAAGCCATGGACCTGCATTTCTGGTCCCAGCAGCCTCAAATAAAAAAGAAAGACATAGCTGCTTATCACGTAAACAATAAAAAAGAGTTATCACTGACAGGAGTGCTTGTGTTACCAGGCAGCAAACCTCAGCAGTAACTCATGGAAGAATCCAGCTATCCTCTTAGGTCAGCTAAAAAGGAGTTCCAGCTTTAAATGTCCTCATCTATTCTCTGATGTAGCAGACAGTCGAAAAGGGGGCAAGAGGGAGGACAAAAGCCCTTGAAAGACTACCACTCAGCACTGGCTCCACAATGATATTCTACTAGTGAATGACCGGAACAAAAGCGGCACTGTACCTGGCTGTGGGTTTATAAAACAATGACGAGCTCCTGGATGAAATGAGGTTGCATTGTGCGTGTAGGAGCAGGAAGAGGAATCCCTCGACATAGTTTGGGGTCTGACCTCATAATTCCAACACATAGTTAAAAGCATAAGTGATGAGAACATTGCAGCATGACTGAGACTGAACTGGAGGAAAGAATAGCAATAGTGTACAGCAAAAACAATACAGTCAGCATAGTGGTGATCCCAGTGTTTTGATGAATGAATGAACAAATTAATGTTACAATTGTACATTGTTTTTCAAAACAGTCAAAGCACTTTATTGAGCAGGATATTATATACTGTACACATGGTTGCTTGTGTTTATATACATGCTTTATTGCTGCATGTTTTTGCTGGCTAATATGATGATATGCACCGTGTACTTTATTCGCCTTTTCTGTTCTTTTGACTGGCTATCTGGTGGGAAAACTTTGACTGCTGAGCGAAGGAGCTGCTTAGCATGGTTTGTCTGCTAGGAAGTGTATGCTTAAGACCTGATATGTAGGAGGGTTGCAATTTATTGTGCAATCACCTTGCACTGCCATCTTGGTGCATTGTCAGTCATGGTAATAGAGTACTCCGAGCATGTTAAAGCAAACAAGTTGAGTACAGTTTTATTGTCACACATTCACGCACATTCAGTACATTGCATGTGGTGATGCAAAATATTGTTATATAAAAGCAAATTCAAAGCAAACTATGTAAAGAGAAAACAGATATTTCTGGATGGGACCCATACACAGCGAAAGCAAAATGGCTGTGAGCCGCCAGTTGTCCAGTATAAGGATATCGTTAATGATCTGTTTTTTAGAATATCGTGGGTAACACTGAAGAAAAAGAAAGCAAGTTAAAGTCTGGAGTTTTCATTTCTTTATTTCTGGCTGGGTAAAAAAACTGTGGAGGAATAAGTGGTCAAAATATTGTGTATTCATAGAAAAGTAAAATCTCATATATTCTTCATAGTTATGTTATTTTCCTCATGTAATGCTAACTAAGCAGTTACGTTGCTCTGTGCTATAATGTTAATGTTACACTTCAGTATTTGTTGTTGATATTGCAGCAAATCTGGTTTGATCGCACATAAGTGTCTTTAATGCAAATTGTTGATTTATTTTATCCCTGAATGTGTGTCTGCAGGGACTGTCTGAGGAGTTGATGATTCTTTTTGTTCTCCTGTCAATGTCCAAGATGCTCACAAACTGCTGCGTTATAAATTCACTTAGAAATTTTGCGATTCTTGTGTCCCGTAATGTGCATGTTAGTTAAGAACTTACCAATTACTCACATTTTGAATTTCCATTTATATCTCATATAGAGTATGCATAAGCATATCCACTGAAATTCTGCAAATTTTTGGCTATCCATAATTCTTGTGGTGTTTTTTTTTTCAAAAGTTTTAAACGGAGACGGTTCATTGAAGCACCATAAACAAAATTATATGCTTAATTCTTGAGTCAATGTCACATTAAATACTACATATTCCTATTTATTTGCCTCACATTCGGCTCTATTCATATAGAAATAAAAAAGGCTCATGTGTGGTCCGAAAGGGGGCCAGATTTACCTCCTAGTAGGCACACCTAAAAAAAGATAATAGTGGCAAAAGGTTATGTTTTAAAAGCATATACTCCTTTCCCACACAACATCACCTGATAAAGCTATCACAGAATTCTGTGAATGAAACAACATTTTCCAGAAGCAGGCACAGAGACAGCCGACACCTCTTTAAAAATAAGTCCTCTCGCACATTTCAGTTGTCTGTCGGCAGACAGAGAGGAGATTTAGCCAGGATCCTGCTGCTTTGAATGCGCCAATGAAGAGGGACACAACAAGTGCTACTTGTTAACAGAATGAGTGTGAAAAGGAGCATTAAGAGCCTCGGTGATATTACTTTCGATGGTGTGGCTTGGCGGACGAGCTAAGCAAATCTATGGGGAATGAATTGCAGTGCTGAAAGAGTACCCTTCAACCTTTCACTTCATTGCAGCCCTTCAAAGCTCCCAGACCATCTTCTGTCAGTGGTCTTAATCATGGGTCACAAAGAGACATTATTTGCAAACACTTTGATAATGATTTATCTGATTAGGTTTTATGGATTTTGTTGTAAAATTAAGCAAATTTTCTTTTCACAGTAATTGGGTCCTATACAAGTGAATGCATCAAAATAACCAGTTCAAACAGTTCTCAACATTTGTAAGTCTAATGTAAAATATCAAGCATGCATTACATCTGTACGTCTTTTAATGATTCATCCTGGTCATAGTCAAGGTGGGGAGGGGGGGGGGGGTTGATGCCTTTCTTAGATAGCATAGGACACAAGGCTGGGGTACACCCTGGGTTTGCAAGCCAGATCATCACAGGGAACATGCATATACTGTAGACACAAAAATATTCTGAGTGATCTAGAGACATTATGCACCATAATTGCATGTATATGGACTGCAGGTGGAAACTCGCACAATGTGAAGAGGACATGCAAACCCTACACACACAAAGCGATAGGAGGACTCAAACTCCCAACTAAGGAGGTGTGAACCACCCACTTTGTACAATATCTATGTTTTTGGAGATTTAAAACATGTCATATGTATAACAATCAACCTTCAAGAGCATAACTCTGCAGGGACATTTACATGGTCATATTAAAATTTTAAATGGCTAATCACTGCAGGAATAACTTTTGGAAGTTTATCCACTGACTCTACGTTAAAATAAAATTTGTTTGGCATTGAAAACAGACGCGACAGTAATTATGGTGGTGCACTGGCTAGTAATGTTGCCTCATACTTCTATGGACCAGGGTTCGAGTCTCTACCATGGCTCCGAAGTGTGGAGTTTGCACGTTCTCTCAGTGTAGTTGTGTGGTCCACAACCCATCCCCTCCACATTCCAACAAAAACATGATAAGGTTAACTGTCTGTAGGTGTGAATATGCCCTGTAATGGGTTGGTGCCCCATCCAGGGATATTCCTTCCCCATGACACAGGACAAGTGAGTGAAGAATATAGATCAGGGGTCTCAAACTCCAGTCCTGGGGGGCCGGAGCCCTGTGTAGCTTAGTTCTTTCCCTGTTCCACCACAAATGATTCAGCTCACAAGCTGTGTGGTAATTAGTACAAGGAGTTGAATCAGGTGTTTTAAATGAAGGTGAACCAAAAACTGTGTAAGTTTGCAATATTACTGTGCTTTACCAGAATAAATATTTTTTTATGCTGTTTGATGATTAACACATCTCCCCTTCTGAAATGATACAGGGGCAAGTGTACTTTGTAAGACCATTTAAAAAATAGTATAGAATATTTTAAAATATTTAATACCCAATTCCCATCCATCCAACTGGATCTACAGAAGCAACTATATGAAACAGAAGAAGAATGTTTCCATTGTGGATTGACATTTTCAACTGATGTATTTAAAATGTGATGAAACTATTAGTTTCTGGTGAAATGAAGAACATGAAAAATCTGCAAAGTACTGAGGTTCTGCTATACAGCAGAAAACAAATTTTCCTTTTCTTCTTGAGAAATTTTTTTTATTGGTACTATAACTTAATTTTATGCTTTACAGCAACGTGTATATTTGGAAAGCTGGAAAAAATATGTTGTGTAGGTCTGCATTCAAGGAAATCAGTGAAGATGAGGCGTCCTACAAGCAAGGACAAACTGATCTTGGGCAAGTCTAATGGAATCTGTTACAGATACAGCAGCATGGCATAGAAAAAACCAAAAGCTAACCCCAGAGCAAAGTGACATGCAGTAACATAGGAAAGAAGGATAGATGCAACTTTGCAGCTGGAGGTAGGAATAGCGGTAGAATGGAAATCGAGCAGCAACAGTTGAGGCAGTAGGAGACACCAAATGTCCAGCTGCAACCAGACATCAGAAAAGGACAAGACTCATGATTTTCACAGCTGAATGCTACTGAAAAGAAGTGACGGACTAAAAAGTGATGCTATGGACGAGAGACTAAACATCCATCCCCTCATTCCAGCTCTATAAAAATATTATAAAGCCACATATAGGGCAAGAAATCAATATGAAAGCAAAGGCTACCTGTAAGATTTACCTATAACATGAAATAAAAACCATTATCTTATAAGCCAACTACAGAAATTGAAGTAGAAGGTCAAGTAAGAGGTCAATGTTACAGCCTCAAAGGTCAAAATTGTCAACATCGAGGGGAGTGACTTGGGCAGTTTAATGGCAATATGATATACCATGGTATTTTAGGTATACCACAGTTTTCTTATCATGAGGGGGGTCCCCTGTCACGTCCCGATCGTGCCGCTCCACCATGTGTGCCACGCCCCCTTGTTAACCACGTATGGAATCCCCATGTTACCAGTTGTATCTAGTCTTGTTTAATTGAGTATCTTTCATTTTTAATCATGTTCCATACTGTTTGCCCAATCAATCAATCAATCTATCTATCTATCTATCTATCTATCTATCTATCTATCTATCTATCTATCTATCTATCTATCTATCTATCTATCTAGCAGCCAATCTCAATTGCATGTGACACTTATTCATTATTCAGCTTGTCATCAGATTTCGGTGTGTACCTGTAATAAAGCTGTACACATCTAAAACACCTGTAATAAAGCTGTACACATCTAAAACACCCCTTGGAGTAGCTGGACTCATTACAAAAGCCCTTCCTTTTAACTATAATTGGTCTATAAAAACAAATAACATTTTATAGCAGAGCTTCTAAAATGTATGTATATTTAAATTAATTAAAGAAGGTTACTTTTAAACTGTGCAATGCCAAATGAACTATAATTCAGCATAACAATCAATTACAGCAATAAAGATATATCTAACTTCAGAAATTGAGAAAGGTATGATATCTAAATTGAGAAACAATTGAAATATGTAATATTAGTCCAAAACAAATGTTCTCTTAATGTAACAGTAAAGGCATCCGCTAAATTAGCTTATTAGCAGCCATATGTCCTTGCTGTTATATCCTTCCATATGACCTGGCTTCTCAAGTTAGACTCTGGAGCACTGTGATTGGTTAGGGCAATTTCTAAAAATGGATGGAAAGCACCATTTTAAATTGCATTTTGATGTCATTTGATCTAATTTTGTCATTTAACTAGCAATGCTAGTTATTACTGTACACTATCTACCATATCGAAAAGGCCCCAGATACATATTATACATGACACAAGGAACATTCTTCCCATAGTATACAATATAAAATTTGAAAATAGGACACAAAAAAAGTGCAAATCAACAGCTTACCTAAAAATATAATGAAAATGTTATTGGTACCTTTCCAATGAATGATAAGTCACCGTCTGAGCTGAATTCACCATCTGAGCTGAATGTAGGTTGAAGTGACCTGTTACTGGTTCCACAGATGGTTAACTGTATGCACCACCTACAATATTAACATACATATAGTAATAATCTCTTGGTTGGTACTACCAGAAAAGCACTATTTCAATATTTTAATTGAAGTTAAAATACCAGTTTGCCAGAAAAAAGCCATGCAGTGTAATTGCTTGGTTTGATGCAAAAGTGCTGAAAATAACTGTTCGGGTTAGCCATTTACAAATACTCATTATACTTAATACATTATAAAATGTCAGAAAAATTGAGTATTTTGCCCTCAGCAATAGTTACAAGAGTTGCTGAAACATTAGAGTAAAATGTCACTCAAGAGACAGCTTTTTGCTGGATTGACTTTATTTAATGTGTCCGTTCTCTCCCCAAAAGTAACACATCAGGAAGCAATTATTTTACATGCATGAGTTGTGTGCAATGTCCTCTTCACTTTAACATTGTGTGTTTAACATTACATCTTTGTCACTTTAACATTTGTATAATAAATCTCATTTATAGCTTTGTGTCAAGATGTCAATAACGTTTAGGCTACCTAAATGAAATAAAAGGATTTAAATGAGAATTATACTCTTGTAAACATGATGACCATTTAAAACAAAGGCCTGTTGAAGGTTTTTTTGCCTCTCTCTCCATGGTTTTCCTAGTGGTTACCACCACTGCCAGCCTGTGGGTAGGTGCCTGTTTGTCAAGGGATGGAGAGCCCTGCCAATTTTTAAATTATTAATATTAATATTATCCATCAATTGCTTTCAGCAAACCAAGACCCACTGACAAAAGGTTACCTGTTTTTGTGTAAAAGCTGATGTCTTTATTTATTAACCTTGGTTGACGTGCCTCACATGATGTGAATCACTTCAAACCAAATCCATTAACCGACAACACTTAGATGTACCAGAAGTATTGAATTTAAGGTTAAACTTTTACAATCCTACAAAATAACCCAAAGAAACAGGCAAATAAACAGTCATACAAAGAAACAAATAAACAAAGAGAAAATAGATCTTTGTGTTATGTTTTGAGAACTATATAAATATATTTTATGGGCTTTAGTAAATTACTAAGCAGGCCAAAAGATTATACTATACATAATTTCTAGTGCAGTACTTTGATCAAAAGGACAATTTCCCTAGCTACATGGAATGCAGAAACCTAGATTTATGATGTAATCTTATTTGTTGATCTTTGTTATACATTTAAATGTTGATTTATTAAAAAAAATATGTGTTTCTGATTTAATTCATGCTACTAAAAGAACACTAACCTTGAATTTAAATGAAATCAAAATAGGCTGCTTTCCACTAAACCCAAAATAACCTCAAGACTATTTATCCACAACAGACCGACATAAAAAAGGCATAAGACTCAGAGTGTGCACGTAGATGAGTCATGTTAACGAATGGCTAATTGAAGTTTGTGGTAAAAACATGACTGATACCAAATCAATTTGGATGATATACTCACACGCAGTCTGTGCCTGGCTGCTTGTTGCATTACACCTGAGAGTAATCCTGAGGTATTGGTGAGCTCAGAATGATTACAGAGATACCATCATGGAAACCAAGGCAACCAAAGCCGGCTGCCTCAGAACAGTAGGCATAGAAAGCTAAATGACACCAAACTACTGTAATGCTGAGGTTCACATGTAACACAAAAATCTCTTATTAAGGTCAGTGTCTGTATATTTATTTTCTTAAATGCTTTTTCACATATACTGAAACATTTCTAAAGTTCTAAAAACTGTAGGTGCATCTTCCGAAACAGTATAGTTAACCTGCATAAGGCTTAACTTCTCCAAAACTCATACTTAAAAATATATAATTCCATCAATGAATAAGTCAGTGACACCATAAACAATAAGTTTTGTCAATATGAATGTATACCCTGGAATTATATACTAATTTATCATTGAATCTCTTCCTACTTTCTCACTGACATTGATACCTGTTGCCAGATTTCTATAGCATTTATCTCTAGCTACACTATTCCTGCCACAGACACTGATTTCAACCATACAATGCTTCACATCACAGTATATATAAAAAATCATTTATAACACAGGAGTTAAAAAATGCATAAATATAACAAAAACTGTGTAGTGGGGGTATTAAATATAGGGTTAAGACAAAAGTAACAATGCATTGTCAATGTTACTAGACAGACTATCCTCATGTCTGCTGCTGATTTTCCTCTGATATTCCACTGCAATAGAACATTGAACACTCTCACATGCCATACTCACGCATTACAAGCTTCTGCTACATTTCCTCACAAGAAGCAAGTATTTCACCCACCAAAGACATTTGGACACCATAGACTCTCCACCGTGAAAAAGGTGAAAAGTAGTCTTCAGTGGTATGATGGAGTATGATAGTATACTGTGGTATTTTGGGTATCTTGCCCCCCAGTCAGTAAACTAGCAAATTGTATTACGAGGGACCATCTTACATTGCCCCGATTTAAAAATACTGGAATAACACTGCCTTCTATACCAAAATACCACATACCACAGCATAACATTATGAAACCTAGTAGAAAGAATTCTGGAGTACTAGATTCCAGAATGCAGGATATGATGAGAATTGCATCAGCATCCACTGATTAATACCAATACCATTGCTTGAAGGCATTTGCATGGTGAAAGCTTACATTGTCTCAAATCACATCACATCCTTTAATTTGGCAAATCACTTCACACCCGCCTCGTTCTCAGAAACAAGATATCTTTTGAGTTTGTCCAAAGTCAAGAGATGTTGTGTATTCTTAGAGCCAATGATGGGAATAAGCGCAATCACACCAGTTCTTGAAAACATAGTTATGTTCCACACTGGTCTGACACTGGGGTTTCACTTGCCTCCAGTTACATTAGTATCCACAGCAGAGAAGACACAAAATCAGCTTTGGAAAATTATTTACAAATTGGGAATCACACTCTAACAGCAGGGCATTATATGTTCCGTGTTCTCTTCTGATACTACAATGAGTATATAGGCCGTGCTGAAGGGAAAACACAGTACATCGCTGACATAAAGTGATATTGCTTTATCTTCTCCTGCCTCATCATCTGTTCTGCTGTGCTCCCTTCAGAACCATGCATTCTCTCTCTCTCTCTCGCACACACACACACACACACACATATATATGTTTAGTTTCTATATTCAGAACTTATTGTGCATTCATGAGTCTGCTCTAATGACGATGAACCAGTAAGCAAACCTGTTATCCAGGCACCAAATCTAAGGCATCCACTGCACTAGACACTTGACACCCTTCCTGAGAGATATTAATGAAGTACCAAGTTCATACGAGAACATTCTTTAACATTGTTATAGCCTGCTATTAAGCAGCGATAACATGCCTTAGAGGGATGTGTACAGCCTAATTATGGAGCCCAGCACTCTCTACAAAGTGCTGCACTTATGCATGCAGAAGTTATGTTTTATTTCTCTCCATTCTTTATGCCCTCCCTCTAATTTGCCAGTTAAAACTATGCATTATGGAATTGCCTGTGGAGAGCAAGGTCAGTATGGATCTGTCTAGGCATGGCAAGGTCACTTTACTGCAAAAAAATGAGACAGACTACAACTACAAACTTAAAAAAAATTACTTAATTCTTTACTGAAAGACAGACAAATATATTCCCATTCCCCTACTAGAGTACACATCTTCTCTCAGAGTAAATGACGCACTAAAATAATTGATTAGATTATTTTAGATCTTATGGTTCCTTTTAATCAATCATACAACAAAAATTCACTTCATATGATAAAATCACAAGACTTAATATAAATATCCTCTGCATAAGACATTTTGAAATGCAGTCATAAAAGGCTACAATTAATACATAATGAATAATAATACATTTATAACACATCATTAAACATGACATAAAATATTACATATCCGTAAATACCTTTTGAACCATGCAAGGAATTATAGGAATTACACTGCATGATAAGTGATCTTTGCAGACTTTAAGTGGTACCAGTAAAACAATTGATATAAATGCCATGACAATGTTGGATCATTGATAATGTATTTGTAATGAGTACTGCCCTTAAGCTTGAAATAAAAATAGCAATTCAGTGATTAAAGGAAAGGGGTGTTACTAACAGAGAATGAAGATTTAATCAAATCAAAATTTTAACAGTTCAGCAAAACTCAGATGTCAGTTTTTTGCATTACATGGACTCCATGGCAACTAAACTGTTATTCTTAAAATAAATCTGATAAGGGACACTAACTGTGGTTAGTGCAAAATATCACATGATTTAACTGTATTCTCAGAACTGGATGGCATTTTAACAATGATTGAGACGGCCCATTATATTTCCCCCAGCATGTAAGTTTTTAATGTGGCTTTAAGTTAAAACCAAACAAACAGGCATTTTAGTCTTCCATTCCAAGGAACCAGATGATTTGAATAGCTTTACACTAATAAATGACAAATGTATTCTAGAATAATTATGCAGTTGTGGGACAGATAAAATAGAAAGCTCTGATGTAGTGTCCAATCTTAGAAGCTTCTTGATGTAACTATATTAGCTGAACGAAACAAATGTCCCAATCACACTGTCAACCAACAAACCAATCAATTGATCAATCATTCAATCAACCAACCAATCAATCAATGTATCAATAATTCAATCAAGCAATCACATTGTAACTCATTTGCATATCCATTTTTGCCCCAGGAAACTATAACAATGTGGGGAAATTCAGCCCTGAAGAGTACTGAACATAATTTGAATGGCATGTTTGAATTCTATGCATTATTGTATTTTAGATATGTCATCATAGAGACAAGATATGATTTGATCTATAGTGATGTTGAAAACTCCTTTCAAATTTTTTTGTTGGATATGATTGGTTGGGATGCCATTCAGGTCCAGCAATTAGGGCACAAAGAGATTTCAGCACTAAAATTGAACAACAGTACTGCGTTTGATCTTGGTCAAACGGTGTAAATCTGGCCTAGGCATAGTGGCTGTGAAATCTTCATGTTTCTCCAGTGATCACACAAGTTTCCTCAGAATGTTATACTTTCCTTCTACACAGTACTGTCCAGGTGAATTGGTGGGTTTAAATTGCACTTAATGTGTGAGATTCCGGTAAAGAGTATCCAACAGCATGTACACAATATTAATGGACACATAACAAAAATCCATGTGTGCAAAACAAACAAGGAATTAGGCAACACAAACTGCAAAATGAACTCTGTCACAGAATTTTATGCACTTATAAAGACCAGAGATACTTGAATTTGAGTATTGCTTCATTACATTTAGTAAGGGGAACTTTAAATGTAAGTAATCATATGAAACAGACCTGTTCATAGCAAGTATATGCATGTTTATTGCCAGGTTAAACCTGCCCATCAACCTCCGACACACTCAGTTTTCATATGAGATTGTTGCTTGGGTCCCAATCCAGCATGGCTCACAAGTGACACAGATACGGATGTTTCAACAAGCACTCCAGCTTAGCAGGAACCTGCTGCAGCATTGGTGACATCAGGCATGGCTGCTACACGCATTACCCCCGGAGCATGTTGTGTGGGCAATCATCTTTGATACGGCACACACAATTCCCCACTAACCCAATTACTTCTTTGTGCATTGAATTTAATGTTGTGCTTCAATTTAGTAAAAAAAAAAATAATAATAAAAAAAGCAATATTACTCAGAGGCAGAGGCCTTGTGTGTTTATATCAGACGTAATAGTTTGATAATACAAATAATTTTCCTTCACACTGTGATTCTATCTTCCATTTCAGGGTAGAATCTGTTTAAATTATCCCTAATCTTCACATCAATATTCTTGGGTTTCTGTGATGGTCACTGGCCTATGTTAGAAATACAGCTCCAATGTAAAAAAAAAATGTCAAAAAATGCCCTGGATTTGGACTGTATTTTTGAAATGCATCTTTTCAAACTTTGTTGTTGCTGTTAGTGTTAAGAGGTAAATGTTGAGCTATGAAATTTTTAATCTAACAAATTTTTTAAAGTAGCAATTTAGTACCTCTACAATAACAGTCTGTAGAGCCGCAAAACAGTCATTTTTTTACACACAGCAATATTAACCTGTAAAAGATCATTTTTGTGCCTAGCTGTAAGTTATAAAGATTTAGGAATGGTCAGATTGGAGCCAGAGTACAATATAGCCATGGGCCAAAATTGGACAAAAAGTTGCAAGACAATAACAATAAAGTGCAGATTGACATTTACCAGATCCCTCCATAAATACCACACAAAGAGACAGGCCACACCCCTGAGCGACTGATCTCTGCGCTGCCTCAAAAGCACCACCGAGGAAGCAGACAATGGGCATCAGGACATTACAAAGGATCAAATGGTTCACGAGATGGTCATTACATTATAGGGAAGGAGACGTATATAAAATTACAGATAATCTGTATGTCTGCATTTAAAAGCCTGTAAAGCCACCTTAAACTGAATAATGGGTTCAGTCTAAAAAGTTTGGGGCCGCGAGCTATTTAAGTTTCCCAAAGGTCAGGTTTCATGACTTCAACCATGGCAATATTGACAAAAAGAATTTATGAGTTTAAATGTCTGGAGAGTGAAGTTTAGCCTTCTGATAGGGATGTGCTGACTGACCTCAGGGTCTTAAGGCCTTTATGGAAACATTCTGCATTATTATAAAAATAGAATAAGAAATGCTCATATTTTAAGGAGACATGAACTTGTCATTTACAGTTTTATTTAAAGGTCATTGTGTTTTTGCACCAAGCGCTTTCTCTGTATAACTGAAGCAAAATGGTGCTCAGGCACACTCAGTTATAATTTCATTGACAGTAACTGAGACTGACAGAGTAGCTCAGTGGTTAACACTGCAGTCTCACACCTCTACATTGGAGGTTTGTTTCCTCTCTCTGGCACTATGTGTCTGTTATCTCCACTGTTGATGGATTTCCTGCAGGTATTCTGGTTACTTCTTGTTCGGCAAACACATGAGATTAGATATATTGGTGACTTGAAATACCCCTGAACGTAAATGCCCTGCATTGGATCAGTATTCCATCCAGGATGTACCCCACCATGTGCCCTCTATTTCTGGTAGAGGTATTAGGCTTAGCAGGACAATATACTGGATAATCAGCTATGGAACACTCCATATGGATCAATCAATGCATGTAATAGGCAAGTTCAATGTACGCCTTTGACATACATCAATATTTTTCTAAAGAGAAAACTTTAAAGTGCAGTAAAACGTATGCCATTGATTGCAATATCTAATGTCATCATCCTGAGACAATCTTGTCTCAGTGCAATAATACAATGTTTTTCAGAGTTGTTACAGACGTTTAGTGCAATCAAAATTTGTATTTTATTTGTACATGTCCATACTGTTAAGACTCACTACCAAGTGTGTAATTACAAACAACTTGGCACCCTCTATAGGAAACTGTTTTTTTTAATTGGCTTGAAACATAGGTGTAACAACACTAACAGTAAAACTAATATTTCTGTGTCATCAACCAATTTTACAGTAAAAATTAAGTAAACATTAAACATTAAAGACTGATATTTAGTGATGTTTAGTGTAAATTAAATAATTCATTTGCCATGCCTGTTTCCAAAAACTTAACCATCTGTGATGCAATTAAGTTGATGAAAATATTTTTATGTAGGATACTGGAAACTGAACAACTCATCTTAGCTGGCCTACAGTATATTACTTAATGAACAGCAAGATCACTTTGTCAACATCAATGATTTCATTACTTATACTATAACTAAGGTGCTGGCAATCCTATCATCCATATGTAGGTTTGAACGGAAATGTGTCTTTGTCCAGTTAAATATCAAGTTCTTTTGTTTCACTACAGCATTATTTTGCCATTGCAGGAGGATTCCAGAAATGATTAACTAGGACTCTAGATACCAGCAAAAAAGTCCTTTCCGTCATACTAACAAATCCATCACAGAATACAATATTGTCACTATAATGTTAACGTGGAATCCCTTAATATATGCTGCTATTCTGGCTAAGATTATTAATCAATATTAAGTCTATTAATTATAGCATGATATAATGAATAACAGCTCAGCCACGAGCAAACTAATTAGCTAATTAGGATGGATTACAAAGAATACCAAATGATAGTCAAAAAAAACATGTACATTAATTTTTACATATACTAAATCTGAATGTAAAATATGTTAAAAGAATCAAGTTACTTTATTGATATATAGTTTTAATTTATACCACAGCACTGTTGAATTCTTGAGTCTTAAAATGGTTGTTTATTTTTCTATAACCACGCATAGTGCCAGTCAGGTGAATCATAGTAACAAATCAATGAGCAATTATATTCTTTAACTAATGTTACTTAATGGAAACCTGGTGTTTGGCAGTTCGTCACCTTTAAAACATCTAAGGCATGGCTTGTCGTACATTAACCCCTATGTAACCAATCACCTGTAATCATAATAAATCACAATGTATGTATCTAAACTGGATATTCAGAATAAATTCATAAAGATCATCACACACCAAAATAATTTTCCTTGGAAAATTTCAATCATTAGATTTCATACTTGCGGAATCCCCAAAGTCCCATAGAATGATTTTTTTATCTTGTGCACACAAGAAAATAACTTGTGCGCACACATTATTTTCTTGTGTGTACAAGAAAAAAAAATCACTCTATGGGACTTTGGGGGCTCCGTACATACTACTTTGAGAAGGTGTATTTGATACATTTTATTGTTCAAGATACGATGTTAAATGGTAGCTTTTCAACCTGCAAGATACTTATGATTAAAAGTAGCTAAGCTATGCTACAGCCAAGTTACTTGTTTTACTTAGTAGTTAGCTACACCACAAGCTACAGAGAAAAAAGTAGCTAAAATATACGAAACCACAACAGCAAATAAGAAAACATCCCAGACAAAAGAAAAACATAACAGCAAATATGAAAACACGCCAGCAAATACAATAACACAAAACAAATACAAAAAACAGAAAATATGAAGACAAAACACAACAAATACAAAAACAGAAAAGCAAAAATGAAAACACAACAGCAAATACAAAAAACAAAACACAAATACAAAAACACAAAAGCAAATATGAAAATACGTCATCAAATACAAAAACACAATAGCAAATCAAATAAACATTAGTAGATGTGAAAACACTCCAGCAAACATAAAACACTACAACATTAGTGGCAGTGAGAGCGGAAAGGGTATCTGCCTGCTGATTGTCAAGTGCTTGTTACTGATTGAATAGGCAGCCTGTCAATCAGTCGACAGCCATAACTAGTTAATGCAAAGGTACATGTTTAAGAACTTTTAATATGCCCTGTTCATGTGAAGACACACTGCTTTGTCTATATCTTTTCACTGAACTGCATCATTTTCCTTGTGATCTCAACATAACCTAAACTGTTTTCTCAAAATCCCAAAATAAAACAAAAGTTATAATTAACACACAGAAACAGCATTTGTGTAGAGTCAGATGGAAGCTGATTACAGAAAAACATGCTACATCCTGTATAAGGGTGGAATTCTCCCTTGTTGTGAGATATGATTTCAACATTAACTTTCAAAAAATGACAGTGAGAGCAATACCTATTTCACACTATCTGGGTAAAACATTTCAGTTAAATCCGTGGCTCACAACATCTGTGCCGAATTGAGGAGGATCTATTCTGATCACAGATCAGTTATGGTCTGCTGACTCCACTAGAATGTTTATCAAAAATTTAATGGTAAAATTATATAGACATTTATATTATTTATTGTAGGTGTTTGACAGTCATTCTGCTACATGAGATGGTCAAGCTCAAGGAATATAATCAAGGTTCACTCAGACCAAAAGACAGAGCAAAGTATTTTTCTAGCTCTAGCATTGCCACGAAACATTATTTGTAAAAAAAAAAGTCACTGTAAAAGCGTTTTAAAAGTAGTTGCACTACTAATAAGCTTCTGAATAATAATTAGTAGTTAGCTACTCCACAACACTGGTTACAATACAGACACTCCTCTACTTATAAAAATTTCAACTTATGAAGTTTTAGAGATATGAACAAAGAAGACTGTAAGTCCAAATTGTGTACCTAGGGCTCCCGTTTCCTGTCCGTTCCTGTCCTCCCGTTTCATCAACATCAATTTTTTCTTTCTGTGCGCCAGTTTCGCCTAGTACGACTTCTGGCCGCTACTCCCACCACGCAGCAGCGTAGCATGCGTACTCCCAGCATCCTAGTTCTTTGAACTGTATACCCTTAAAATGATGTTGAATAATGACTTACGAACATTTCAAGTTATGAACAGCCGTTTGGAACGTATATCATTCATAAGTGGAGGAGTGTCTGTATACGTTTGCCTGAAAAAAGCCATGCAATGTAATGCCTGGTTTGGTCCAAAAGCAATGATAATATCTGTTCAGGTTAGCCATTTACAATTACTCATTATACTTATGTCAGAAAAATTGAGTATTTTACCCACAGCAATAGTTCCAAGAGTTGCTGAAAGATTTGAGTGAAACATCACTAAAGAGATAGCTTTTTGCTGGATTGACTTTATTAAATGTGTCCGTTCTCTCCCTAAGAGTAACACATCTAGAAACAATTATTTTACATGCACAAGTTGTGTGCAATGTCCTTTTCACTTGTAACATTACATCTTTGTCATTTTAACATTTGTATAATCTATCTCATTTATAGCTTTGTGTCATGATGTCAATAACGTTTAGGCTACCTAAATATAATAAAATGATTTAAATGACAATTATACTCTTACAAACTTGATAATTTAAAACAGGATGGTCAGAAGGTACATCCTGCTTCTCCTGAGCTGAAAGGCCTGTTGAAGGGTTTTTTTTTTGCCTCTCTCTCCATGGTTTTCCTAGTGGTTACCACCACTGCCAGCCTGTGGGTAGGTGCCTGTTTGTCAAGAGATGGAGAGCCCTGTCAATTTTAAAATTCACATTCTAGCAGTAATGATCCTAAAAGCTGCAATTAAGTTGACTGTCAGAGCCCGAGGAATGACACTGCAGACGAGCCCCTAGCTGGAGAGCACGGCGCCCATTAGCTCCTGGAGGGAATGCTCTCTGGAGCACCGCTGCCTTTTTCTAAAGTGTTGGTGTTTTCGTTTATTCAGATCCTCGGCCATTCTGTTCCTGTCTCTGCCGCATTGTACCTTTGCTTCCACATTTACTTCAAGAAAAAGAAAAAAAAAAATATATATATATATATATATTTATTTATATATAAGATGTCTGCGAAGATTTAGTGTCTTTTTGTGTCTGAATAACATTTACCATATAAAAATGTTCAAGTACAGTGAAAGTGGAGAGGGAGGCTGAATAAGCTGAACAGGTACCTCACACACAGAGTATTGTAACATGGTTAGTATGGCTACAGAATGCATTTTAATTATCTGGGTTCTACTCAAATCTCCAGTTCCTAGTCATCTAAAATGCAGAAAAAAAATAAAATACAGAAAAAGTTACTTTGGTAAAGATGGCTCTCTCAGTCAAACACATCCCATATATACATATCATTGTTATAAATATGTAGACAGACAGACACATGCATATATATATATATATATATATATATATGAATTTGTGTATAAATCAATGCATTCACAGATGCATGCATGTATGTATGCATATCCACCGTCTGGACCAATCTATCAAACAGCAGCAAACACAAAAAGGCTTTTAATTAGCTGATTGAATGTGGTTTACTGAATATGGGAAGCTGAACTCTGCACACATTAAAATGGGTCTAATTTTCTGTAGAAAAAAAAACTCCCATGTGAACAGCCCTGACCACAGTCAATCACACTAAAAGCTACTGGTGTTTAATTTGATTTACCAATATAAAATGCAAATAAGGTGATTAAGTGGAGTGGAAGCCAGAAAAGAAGCCTCTTTTAAAACATCAAGTTAAATGTGAGCAGACAGAGGACTGGCGGCAGAAGGAATATTTTAGCATATTCGTTTGATTATAGCTACAAAAATTTAATTAGTGTGGCTAATTACTTGACAGATTGCTCCGCATTACTAAAAGGAAGAAAAAAATGGGCAAAATTCAGACCAAATGGTCCCTGCCAGTATGTGAAAAGCGTAATCAAATTAATGGAAGATGGTACAACACTCTTTTACAATGACAAATGAGATAATGCATGTAATTAGGCAGAGCCTAAGTCTAGGTCTCTGTGGAATATTCCAGTTCTATTTTATTGTTCTGTGGAATAACAAGCACACAGCACACCAGACCTTGGTCCTTTAAACAGGTAAACTGTGAATTCAGCAACACTTACACTTAAGAGAGACAAAGGGCTAATGCAACTACATCAGCTTAGGTCACTGGTGGTTTTAATATTATGTTGTGTTTCTTTCAATTTGTTTAGTTTGTAACTCAATGCAGGTTTGATATTGTTGGAAAAAATGTGGCAATGTTAATATAAATGACTTATTTTTGCAATATTTAGTTATCTTGTTAAGTTGGTGTAATATTAAAAGGAAAGTATATAAATACTATATATTTAACTCTATATTAAGCAGTGTAAGGTTCATGGACAGAGGCTTTTCATACTTGGTTGCTTCACACAGTCCATGATACAAACATAAAAATAATAATGTGCTAATGTGCATAGAATGATATTACATAGCTATTATAATGACTAGCACTAGTTGCATCCAAAACAATGACACAATGCTGGTTACTGTAAGGCTTAATTAGTTTTCACTGGGACACTCCTACAAGCTAGAGGTGATGGGTTGGCCTGCTTACTGTACTATGATACTGACAGACTATGCATTTTACATTCAATGTCCAGCATCCCTTTTGGGCCTGAGAAATAAATCATAGAACTAAATCATGACCATACCTGATTGATAGCAATCAAAGCCATCCTCTTATGGAAGGCTTGAAAAAAAGGGCCTGTCAGAACTACTTCACCAAAGGAAGAAGCTTCATTAAATGAAGAAGAGTGAACATGTCTCAGATCTCACCACAAAATCACAGAGTACACCGTCTGTATGGTGTAAGCCAGTGGCATTCTCCCAGTCAGATATCAGTGCCCACATAACATGGATCAGCATGCCTAAACAGATTGGAAAGCCCGAAATAGAGCTATTATAAAAGCAATTTAAATCTTATTTTGGCCAACTGTCCTTGGTGGATGTATGTTACATAGAACAAGACATGAGTGTGTAACCAAGGTTTGTTGTTGAGTATCAGTGCCCCAGATGGTCATTTTAGTGGCAAAATTCATTTAAATGTTAAATTTTGGCAGGCATGCATGTGATGCACAGAGGCTTAGTGACTAGCACTGTGCCCTCGTGACTTTGTGGATGGAAATTTGAATCGCAGCCCTGGATCTATGTATGCAGTGGGTATAGATGCATACTGACTGATTGGCTTCTGTCTGCACTGCAGAGCATGCAGTTTGGACAACTGATACTGCTAATGTGCACATGGTGTGTGTGTCTGTGATGGACTGTAGGGTAAACCCTGCCTGCCAGTAGATATGGACTTTGTTTGCAAGTTTCATTTAATATTTTTAGAGGAAATTTCAAAGGTGTTAAAGATTACTGAGTATATTTTTACAGTGTATTACATCCACCCACAGATTGATCATCCCGAACAGAGTCACAGGGCAATTTGGAGCCTATCCCAGACAGCGCAGGGTCCAAGGCTGAGCACACCCTGGATGGGCTGTCAGTTCAGTGCAGGACACATACATGGTAGCACTTGAATCCAGATATATACTACCAGTTTAGGGATGCCAGTTGTAACTGCACATTTTTGGACTGTGGGAGGAAGCCCACATGACACGGGGAAAGCAAGTAACTCACGGACTTACTGAGGTGGGATGTGAAACCAAATCACTGGTATGTCAAGCAAATACCATATCTCAATACTGTATTTTTTTTTTTTTATTATTTATTTTTGGTTAAACATTTAGATAATTTAGTGTTAAGTTGAGTGGCGAGGTGGTGCAGCAGTTAGCACTATTGTGTCACATCTCTGGGACCTGTGTTTCAGCATCTGCTGTGGTTCCGTGTGTGGAGCTTTCATGTTCTCTCTTGTGTTGTTGTGGGGTTTCTTCCATGTATTCCAGTTTCCCCTCACAGTCCAAATACATGCTGAGGCTGATTGGGGTTACCAAGTTACCCATAGGCGTGAGTGTGCCCTTCAGTAGATTGGCACCCTTCCTGGGTTGATCCTTGCCTTGTGCCCATAGGCTCTGGACTTCCTGTGACCCTGAATAGGACAAGCAGATGCAGAACATGGATGGATGGATAGTTATAAGTCTGCAGACAAAATGTAAAGTGAAGAGAAACAGCATTATGTATTTCAGCACATTTTCCTGGAGCATACAGTGTTAGTCTGACAACAGGACTTGTGTTTGACTGGGTACAAACATAAAGTAGCATCTTGAGAAAACTCATTTCAAAAAGTACCACTGTGATGCAATACCATGCTGTGGCATATACATGTAGTAATAAGAAAAGTTAAAGCAGGGAATTGTTGACTACTTTAATTGTTTTGGTAACGTGACCTGGATCACATGTTAAATTAAGACCCATATTTCTGATAAACTTTTGACCAGTTTGGTAAGTGTAAATATTGTTGTTGATGCAATGCATCAGTTGAAATGGCCCAACTTTTCTATCAAGTAATGCTAAATGGTGATTTTTCACAGACGTGCTAACTTACAGTACTACAGCTCTGCTTGATATGTAGATTAAGAGCAGATTCATATTTATATAGAAACTAAAACCCCAATATACAATATGGAAATCTTTTAATGGGTTTATAATTATACCCAGTGTCAAATAGACATACAGCTGCTTTATTTTTATTATTATTTGAAAAGTGCAAAAGTTTGCAGAGATATAGATATTTAAAAGTCTATTATACACAGGGCATAATTTCTAAGCAAATTAATGGTTCTAATGACTAAACCTGGTATATTTTTTCATTAGCATGCTAATTAAGATTTTGTACTTAGTTTAGCATGTGACAATTCATGTTCTGTCACTCCCCACCCCCCAAGATTCACTATTACAGATTTTCCAGTTTAAGAAGCACTGGTATAGGCATATTATTTTCTACCATAGTTATTATTTGTAGCAGCAAGGGAATAGTAACATTATCCAGCCAATCTATTTCAGTCATAAACAGCAAGCCATATATTTTTCTGCAATACACTTTATGCAGGCATCATTAATTTAAGAATAAGGTTTACTGTGTAGAAAGATGCATTTACTTGAAATTCATTCACAGTGTGCACAACAATATTCTTCTCAACCTAATTACATAACATATAAAACTTGTCCATACCATTGTAATGCCACAGCTATAGTATCATTTACGTTATTGAATGTCCACACCCCCCACTTCATATGTCTGTAGATGGTCCCTTAACAAATTTCCCATCACCTTCATATTAAATCAACTGGAACTTTTTCTGACATACAGTATGTAATAAGTAAAGAATCAACAGTACATTTTGGGAATTTTATATAAATATGTAATTTGTTGTAAAATTGTATTTTGTAAATTATTTTCAAGCAAATCCCCAGAGCATAATTTAAATATTTATATATATATATATAACTGATGTATTGTATTTAGAGTAATACAATATACTGTACCAAAAACAAATTCCACGGGCTTTGGTAGTGTGGTAAATAAACAACTGATCCAAACAACTTAACTGGACTAGATAACACAAAAACACAACAATAGTAAGGCTTGAATTAACTTGTATTAATTATAACATTATAACATTGTGGGCATTGATGAAAATGTTATTGAAGAGGAAGACATAAAGTAGATTTGCACCTCTCCCAAAATGTCCATACAGAGCTGTTCTCAGGCTGTAGATACAACTCAAAGAGATGACTGGCCTCTCTCTCAGCCCATCACCAGCAGAGTGACATGACCTATTAGTATTCTATTTTAAGAGCTTACAAGCATAGTTTGCTTTGACATTCATGTCAGGAAGCTGCAGAAATTCCTGATATTGTGCATCTTTCCCCTCTTCTAGAGATAATCTGTTCTTTTTTGTACTCTCACCTGCTGATTGCGGTGATCTCAGCTTTCAGGGTAAGCACTGAAGGTTACCCATTCACTGGTGTATAACAATCTATAGGAGTTTCAGTTCTTCATGCCCGTGTACTGTGTGAGAATAACCAGCAGCAGTCAACTAAGAATGAGATGCCACATGTGAACTGCGACCCAAACATTTTTATACAATTTAATTTTGTCACTCACCTCACATAAAAATGTGAACCCTTTTCTGGGTTTGACTTAAGGAGCCTTAAACGCTATCATGCATTTGCACAAGATAAGGGGATGTTGTAAGACACTATGTAAAGTGAAATCATGCATTTTCAATTATCAGATTACATACAAAATATTAATTAATACATAGGTCTTAACTGATCTTTTCAAAGGTTGCAATAATTGCATATAATGGAAAAACATATTTAGCTTGTGATTAATATAGTTTTATTCTCTCAGAAATGAAAAAATCATTCCAATATATGTTTGTAATTTCTACCAGTAACAGTTTTTATAAATAAAATATAATTAGTTGTTTGTCTGCTTAGCAGCAATCCATTTTCTTTCAGTCTTAATTACTTAATAAAGCAAATGTAGATAACAATTTGGATATCTGAATGCTTTACATTTATAGATGACATGCTGAGTATTTATAATTTTCCCTTATGCTCTTAAATATAATTAGATAGGACATTTTTAACGATATTTCTGAAGGGTCAATGTTTGGAATCTTGTAACTACTATGCTGTGAAAATTATGTCTAAAACTATGAGAATACAATAGTAGATATAGCAGTATCGCTGGTCTATCGTTTTTCTGTTGAGAACAGAAGTGTATAAGACAGTGTACACATGAGACAGTGCACACACGAGACAGTGTACACACGAGACAGTGTATACATTTTTTGGAACGTTCTTTATCGTACTGGCCTCACAGGTGAGGGACATTCCTTTGAATAGATAACTATGCATAATATGCATAGTTATGGCTGTCTGGCCATTGATAAAAAAATAAACAAAACTGGGTTGTGGGATTGGTGCTGCTCCCCATAGGAAGAGCAGGTACTGTAACATAAGATCCAGACTTTCTCAAATGTCAGATCTCACTGCAAAGACCCAATTTTCTGGAGAATTGTCATGTTAGAATGTGTGATTTTTGGATAATATGTTACATACAGAAAGTTTACATAAAATTCTTCTCATAATAAGCATAGCAAAATGCAGTTTTGCTGTACACAACCATATTTAATGTTAGGGACAATGGTTAAGGGTGTAAAAGAAGAAAAATGGTCTGGTAAATTTTTTTATTATTATTTAATTGTTACATTGTGATTATGACATGAGTGTTTACAACAGTGGACACGTAGTCTAAAATGGTGGTTGAATAAAAACGAATTCAGTGTGCCCTCATTAAGCTGACTCTTTAATTTGCAAATATTTAAAGTGCTTTTATGGATATTTACACTAATAACAGTAATAGAAAATAATAATTTAATTCCAGTTCCATGATAAAAAGGTACAGCACAAAAAATGAAAAACTACTACGGTTCCCCCTGTTTACTTATAGGGAATCATAATACTTAAAAAGAAAAACATTGGAATTGGTGTATCTATCTAAATGGGGACTGTCCATTCATTTCTAATCCCAATCACGGCATCCTTAACCTCTACCCATTCCTAACCTTAACTATAAGTACCCAACCCAAATACAAGACTTTTGGCATTTTTACTTTTTTAATTGCATTCACAGATTTTTTTTTTCATAAAACTGAGGTTATCCAAATGGAGACCTCAAAAGATGTCCCCAAAAGTGGGGAAATTTCAGGTTTTACTACACTTTGGGGACAATTTGGACCTCAAATGTGACCTATGCAAACTCCCCTCCCCTCCACACACACAAACACCCACACACCAATTTTGGGAAAAACATAAGGGTTACTGTGACACAAATGACAGACAGTTTTGATCATGGGAGTTATGTGAGATGACACACAGACTATTGAGCACTGCTGCATATGAGGCTATATAGCCACAGACCAGTCAGAGTGTCCATGCTGAGCCCTGTTCACTGTCACAGGCACCTACGGTACAGCACACAAGCATCAGAACTGGACCTTGAAGCAATGGATGAACGTAGCCTGGTCTGAGGATTCCCATTTTCTGCTGCATCATGTGGGTGGGTGGGTGGGAACGTGCTGAACCGATTCACAGTCAAACCCATAGTGATGTATCCCCATACGAAGCAGGACATACACTGCGTGGTACATGACACATTACTCCATCATCAAAATTATCTGTCATTTGTCCCACAGTATCCCTTATGTTGGTTCGTGCCACACAGGAGAGCCTTCATTCACATCTCGCATCGATGAGGCTTGGCCACCCAACACCCTGTCAGTGGTTTGTGGTTTTTCATTCCTCTGACCGTTCTCCACAGGTACTCATCACAGCTGACCATGATCACCCCACAAGCCTTGCCGTTTTCAAGATTCTCTGACCCAGTTGTCTGGCCAAAAGGATTTGGCCCTTATCATTCACAGTCATTCAGGCCTTTAGCCCTGTCCATTTATTTTTCATTCAACGCATAGGCCAGGGGCGGGCAATCTTATCCACAAAGGGCTGGTGTGTATGCAGGTTTTTGGGATAACCTGTAGGTCAGCTGTTCAAACCCAGGTGT
>JABFEB020000113.1:11668323-11690516 GCA_019775895.2 Stomatorhinus ivindoensis
GTAATCTAATTAGGGAGTTACAGCAAAAACCCACATACACACCGGTCCTTTGTGGATAAGATTGCCCACCCCTGCCATAGACTATGAGTACCGAATGTTGACTTACATCACTAATACATGCAAACCTTGACATGCCCTTTTTTAACAAGAGAGTCCAATGACAATATTCATGTCATGTGGGGATGGTCATTATGATTTGGCCATTGGTGTGTTTAGATATAGTATCACACTCTGAATCCATTTCTATAGGATCCTATAGTTGTCCTACATACCTTAATGAATATAGAAACAACACCAGTAGGGTGCTAAACAAGAAACTATGAAATAAAATAACACAAAATAAACAAGTTAAACCAGCAGATACAATGAATTACAGCAGTACAATTGTGAGTTATCCCTTTTGTATGCCTACAGCCAAATACTGGTCCCAGATAAACATACAGAAATACATGAAAAAATAGATAATCAGTAAATTAGGGACGCTAATGTGGATTACTCTCTGGCTTTAATGACATTTTTTTTTCTTGCCCACTTCCTCATTTTACAGGTCTGAGGAGGGGTCGACTAAGTAAGAAAAAATATTGTATTGGATCAACACTAAATTAGCTAATGTCAGAAATTACTTCACCTGCAATCTGGAAATGGATTGTGGGAGCAGGTCAAGCCTATCAGCTGCAGAAGTCACAGATATCTGTTATGGACTCAGACGGGTTTGGTGCGGGGACATGGCATGACACGGACACAAAAGGTGGGTGACCCACTGGCAGCTCCAAGAACCAAAAAATGATGTTTATTAAGCAAAACAGAAAACACTATGAACATAACAAAACCAAAACGAGCACGAGCACTACACTACACTACACTACACTACACTACACTGCACTGCACTAAGTCAACTAAGAATGAGATGCCACATGTGAACTGCGACCCAAACATTTTTGTACAATTTAATTTTGTCACTCACCTCACATAAAAATGTGAACCCTTATCTGGGTTTGACTTAAGGAGCCTTAAACGCTATCATGCATTTGCACAAGATAAGGGGATGTTGTAAGACACTATGTAAAGTGAAATCATGCATTTTCAATTATCAGATTACATACAGAATATTAATTAATACATAGGTCTTAACTGATCTTTTCAAAGGTTGCAATAATTGCATATAGTGGAAAAACATATTTAGCTTGTGATTAATATAGTTTTATTCTCTCAGAAATGAATAAATCATTCCAATATATGTTTGTAATTTTTACCAGTAACAGTTTTTATAAATAAAATATAATTAGCTGTTTGTCTGCTTAGCAGCAATCTATTTTCTTTCAGTCTTAATTACTTAATAAACCAAATGTAGATAATAATTTGGATATCTGAATGCTTTACATTTATAGATGACATGCTGAGATATCGCCCCGATGTCAGCCTCTGTGGTACTGTATAGCTGTGAGGCCCAATATTCTATTTGCACTATGTGTACTGTGTGTGATTTGTACCATGCATAATTTATTTGATTATGTATACTCTCTTTGCACTGTTTTGCATTTATTTTTGTATCCGTGGAGTTTATGTATGTCACTGCTGTATGCAAAAGAATTTTCCTCTTTGGTCAATAAAGTATATCTTAGTATATTCTTATTATCTATTATCAAACAAAAAAGTTCCTTTGGTAATGCATATTGAATGCACATGTAGTTTTTAAACCTAATCCATGGACAAAGCACACAGACGTGCAGCTGCACACAAAAGGAAGGGATGTTGCTTAGGATATACTGTTAAAATGATTTAGAATGTTTGTAAAGACATTGTATTGTTACTCATAGCCCTAAATGATTGTAGTACTGATATGAACTATACATTACATTACAATATCTTATATTATTATAATATAAAACCTAATAAAACTTTAGTAAATACACCTATTTCAATATTAAAATCCTTTTCAATCCATAATTAAATCATTAATTGCTGTTACTTTCTACTGAAGGGAGTATACTTTGGACCAAATTCACCCAGTCATTTTTTCCTGTTAGGGTTTGAATAGTAGCATTCATCAGATGAAGCACAAGAATAATTCAAAGCTTCAGCACGCACGTTAGGGCCAAAGTGCAGTACTGCTTATGGAGCTAGGTTATGGCAAGTAATAAGGCTTGTGAAGCCAAAAGGCAACATTTAAATGGCCTAAAAGCTCTGGCTTAATGGAAATGTTTTATGGCTTTTATTTTTATGTTTGGAATTTATTCTGTGGGCAATATATTAATTATTTTCTCTTCTCACTCCCCAAATATGGTTGTTAATTACATATGAGTGTTTTAGGTTTGAGCTGTTACCATAACAATAAAGATAAAAATATTATAAAATAGCCAACATGCAAATGGGAATGCTGCTATTAATCACCGCAATATTTTAATTTGATCATTTTTTATATAATCTTTTTTGTATTATCTATGCATCTTCTAAAATCTTATCTTAGTCTGGGCCATGGTGTATTTTTATGTATATGGTGCTTTATATGGCCACCTGAAATGGGATGGAAAGTATACAGGAGTAAGGCCACAATACAGAATTACCCCAAAAATGTCTCACTCCTGGACAGGAATGACTAGAATATCAGATTAACATTTACGTTTAGATTTGTTTATTTTGTTTGAATTTTTTTTTATTTGGCTGCAACATTCACGCTCTAAAATGTGGCTCTAAAATGCCACTGCTGCCTGTCAAAGTTCTATTTATTGATGTGTTCAAGTGGACGGCTGCTGCATGTCAGCAGTCAAGGACAGAATGTGGAAATAATTTTAAGGCTATACGCAAGTACAATGAACTAGGATGCTAGGAGTATGCACGTTATGCTGCTGCACGGTGGGAGTAGCGGCCAAACGTCGTATTGGGCAGAATTGGGGCGCAGAAAAAAAATTATGTTGTGGACAAGAAACAGGTGCCCAACAAACACAATTTGGACTTACAGTCCTCTTTGTTCATATGTTTCAAAGTTAATAAGTAGAAAGTTCGTAAGTAAAGGAGTGTCTGTATATAACAATTTAATGTCACGTGGTTGGTTAGTGAGTAAATACTGTTGCATCACACCTCCAGGGTTGGAGAAACAAATGCCCAAGCTGTGTGTGTGCAACCTGTGTGTTCTTTCTGTGTCATGTGGGTTTCCACCCACAGTTCAAAGGCATGTGATTAGGCAAGCTGGCACCTCTAAATTGCTTATAAAGTATCACAGTGTATGCAAGTGATTTTTTCATGCAATGGACCAGCATGTCATCCAGGGTGTAACCTAGCCTTGTGCCCTATATTGCCTGAGATTTTCTCTAGGATAAATGGTTCAAAGAGGGATTGTAATTAAGTTAAGCCTGTACAGAGCTTTATAACCACAAAGAATTCACAGAAAATGGCCAATACTTTCAGAATGTTCATGAATCAGATTTCTTATCAATAAAAGTGGTTATTTGTGAATGAAGGAACTGGTAGATATGTTTTATTTTGGGCACAGACAATTCAACATTACTTTGTACATGCAAAAATAAAAACTCATTATACTGAATTTTAACTAAAACAGCAGAATGTCTGCTACATATATATGGCACATAAGGGATCACTTTTTCTTCCCTTCATGTATTTCATCTATTGTAAATGAATATAATATAAGAAACAGGCATTTTTAATTTTTATTTTTTTTGCATGTAATATTTAATGTGCTATAGAATCACATTTTGTCTCATAGTCCCTTCTTCCAACTGGTACAATGCACATGAAATGTTCATGTATCTCACTTTGTTATTATAATTAAATTGGCTCTCCTCCTCATAAGTTTGTGACTAATAGGTTACATAAATTAACATAAATTAACATTTACCACTAATCTATTTAGCCATAAATGCAATTATTCATTTTCAGACAAAACAAGATATGATCTTATAATCATTCACCCTTGCATTTATAATAGAACTGCAAATATAAAGCTGTGCCCTAATGGTCACCTTATAGGTATGTAGGTAAGATTGCACATATACCATTTACTTACTGTTAAAAGTACAACAAAGAATAACAACGTATATAGCAAATGTGTTGCATAGACAAATGATGACAAAAGCACGCATCCCGAAGAACTATATTCTGCTGAACATAAAAAAATCTAAATTTTAAGCACCTGTATGCTGCATTGAACACAGGTGTAGTAACACTGGCCATTAAAATCTACTAATAGTAATAATGAGCTACTGATTTTTTATTATTCTGGTGCAAATAGGACTGTATTGAGAAATACTATTGCTATAAACATAAACAATACAATATAAATCCTCCTCAGCTCTCCAGACAGAATTATTGAACACCTCATTGCTTAAGGGAAGTGAGGATATTATAATATTATAAACTCTAAAACAACTTCTTTTACCCATTCAAATGATGTCTTCATTGTGCATGACAAAAGTGTTTAACACTGGTGATGGAAGCTAATTTCCTTGATGAGTATGCATATGTGTCTGTGCACAGGGCACAGGACAGGGACACACTCCCTTAGAGGCCTTGCTAAGCCAGATTGATGTGTTTTAATACTCACTAGTAATGAGAATTGTAATTGCTGATAATTAAGCCAGGTTTGATTAAAATATGGACATGTAGATCTTATAATCAATTTATGGCTTAATTTGTCCATTTCTTTTTTAATATATAATATATATGCTACTAGCAATAAAACAGCTTACATTAGTAGAGAATTCTAGAGTAAGCTATGTGAATGCATTTACTGGAGCAATTAAAATGAGATTACTTAAATTGTACTTAAAATGAGACATTTTTCTTAAAAAATTGATTTTGAACTTGACATACTTTAGACAGATTTTTTTAAAGCTTTTACTAAGACAAAATGCTTTCATTTCTCAAAAGGATGTTGTCTATTCCTGAAAGCTCTGAAACAAATAAAAGAAGATAATTATACATTAAAATTCATGATCTGATGTCTGCTGTCTCGTCAGGATTTCTAGTGAATGTCCATTTCTTGTGATCATGTGTCACTCAGTGGTTATCACCAAATATTTGGCTAATTGTAAGATAATATTTAAGAGGAGACTAGTTCGATTCACACAGTCTACGTAAATACACCGTGACAGCTTGTAAAAAAATCCTTTGTTTGGAAACATTTCCCAATTCATAAACATCAATATTTAAGTAAATCGCCTCAAAACTTAAAAATGGCATGGGTTTTATTTGTAATTACTTACTTGTGTTCAGATGAAAACAAAAAATGAAAATGCAGCTTTGATCAAAAAATGCTGGTATAACTGTAATACAGTTGTTGAACTCATTAGAACTCAAATTTCTTAAAAGTCAAACCAACCAATTTGAAAAAAAATTACCTAGAGCTCGATCTGAATCTCAGAAGTCAAACCGTGAACGCCGACCTAAGATAACTTGTATGCGCGGGGAAATGAGTCATGCAGGCACATCTCTCAGAAGAAACAAAGGGTAAAGCTTCAGTCTCAGCCTTGCATTAGCTGTGATAGCACCGTGCATGTTTACACTAAATACATATATTTAGACAGTAAAAATACATTTAGACAGTGATAGACAGTAACAGTAATTATTATTATATAATAAAATCCATTTAAAAACAAAGATTTCTTATTCATTATTTTAATATTAATAATAAACCATTCATACGTTTAATTATAATAATATTGTTGTGCCGAGCAGGGATGGAACGGAGACAAAGGTGCAGACGTCAGGGTATTGGGGAATACGGGATATAATTACAGGTAAGGCAGTAAGGGAGTTCTGGATGGATTTAATTTGAGTTCTGAGGTACCGCTGTATGAGCATAAGAACTTATGAATGATACACTGTACATCTGAGTCCATTTTTATACATGATGAATAAACTCTTCAATCATTCATAAAGCAAACCATTGCATAGATGGTGCACATCTTTGCTTATACATGTTATTTGTATTTATTTTATGTAGATGTGTGTGTGTGTGCACTTTTCTCCATATAGATAAATGGAGAGTCCCCACAAAGATATAATTACAAACCTTTTGTGTGTGTGCTTCTGTGTGTGTATGCGTGTGGGTGTTAGTCTATGTCAGGGGTGGGCAATCTTATCCAGAAAGGGCTGTTGTGTATGTGGGTTTTCACTGCAGCTCCCTAATTATATTACTAATTAGAGGACTGATTGGCTGAAGAGTCCTCACACCTGAGTTTGAACAGCTGACCTAAAGGTTACCCCAAAAACCCGCACACACACTGGCCCTTTGCAGATAAGATTAGCCACCCCTGATCTATGTGTGCAGCTCAGGAAAAAATTAAGAGACCACTCTGTATTTAAGAAAAATCTGCATTTTTTTTTAATCCAGCTTTAATCCTGGTCTGCTGGCAGAAGGCTGTCTGTTAACTGATTGATTAATTAATTGCTATATTTCCTGCATGCTGAGGATCTCTGAGAAATATTTCTACGATATAACAATGCAATCTATGAGAAGTTGGTGTGCCATCTTTGGCTGTTTCCTGCCTTGCGTTTGTAGCTTCTGGGATAGGCTGTGGACCCCCCATGACTCTGAATAGGACAAGCAGATATAGAAAATGGGTGGGGGTATGGATGGATGGATGCATAACATTGCAGTTTTGTTTATGCAGTAAATATTGTATATGAGGCTGCTTAAGTCTTGGGCAGCCAGAGAAAATGATGTTTGTTGATGATCTTCATGTTGGTATAAAACTGTAATATCATGTCTATGAAAATATGTGCTAATTTAGTCATTTCAAAACCTTAAATAAAAACACCACAGTGTTTGCAGCAACGATCCAATTTTACGCTTGACTTGACCACTAGAATACCATGTCTGCTAATCAATACTTTATTCAGTTAATTATCTGATTAAATTCATTAATTAAACTGCGGGTGAATTTTGTTTTCATTTTTATTATTTTTATGTTTTTATTGTTATTGTAAATTCCATATGTTCAAATGTTAACTTGGTTTTTTCAGAGAAGATATACACTTATTACCCAGATAAATAGGTTTAAACATTTTCCATGACTCCCTGATACTCCCTGATATAGTACTCTGTATATGCACTTAAATGCAGTAACAGCATTATCCATCCATCTTCCCTCTGCTTATCTTGGGCTGGGTCAGCTGGTACTCCCTAGATTGGATGCCAGCTCATCGCACAGTACAGTTACTGACATGGACCATGAGATACCAAATAGTCTGACTGCATGTCTTTGGGGTGCAGCAGGAAACCGGGGTAGCTGGAGAAAAACATGACACAGGGGACACAACACAAGCTCCCAGCTCTGGAAAAGGGAGGTAAAAGCACTAACCATGGAGTCCCTCAGCCACCTGGCTGAGATTGCCTAGAAGCCCATTTTGTTTAAGAGTTTTATCTTGGACTAGTCTGGTTATAAGAAAAGACTCCATATTCTTGTAATCAATTTTTGCTGTAATTACGAAAATGTAAATCATCCGCATTATTTTGAATGTGACAAAAAGCAGGCTACCTTTTATTTATTTACCCTGCCTAATGGTAGCAAACATATTGTCATAACTAATCAACTAAACTGTTTTCTTTATATACAGAGTATTTGCAGTTGACATTATAGTTCTGACACAGTTAACAATTTTAGTTATATTTTGAGTGAATTGACAACTTGATAGAGTAAAAGCCATGAAGAGCTCAAATATTTACCTGTGTAGCAATCTTTAGCTACAGTAATATGACTTTTAGTATTCAGGGTAAGTTTTCTTTATATCCAAGTGGCAGCTACCAAACCAGACAGAGACATCACAGACAGAACATCTAAATATTTTCTTCTAAATAAAATACAATTTTGCATGATCATTAGATTGCAAAGGTGAACACAATAGTAGCACGTAAATGCAAAGCTCCAATATTTGCAGTTATTTAAAAAATAAATTGTAGTTTATTGAGTGAGGTGCTATATTACGATACCATATTCAAGATTGTATACCACATACTTATTAGGACCATTTAAATTGATGATATTAGATGATTTATAACTAATATTACAAGTTATCTCATTCAGCAACTTTCAAACAAATATGACCTGAATGTAAACAGAGCACATTCATACTTTGCAAGTGTTTAAAAGGCTCCATTAGATTGTCAAAATTCCATATTAATAGGTTAAACATCTCCTGACAGTTTGTTTTACGCTGACCTGAACTGATCAACGAGCTAATTATGTAACTTGCAAACCATCCCCTCCAGAGTTCATTGCATCGGAACTTATGCTCTACAACAAACACATGTATGTTTTGTTAACAAGTTTATTCATGGTTTTATCAGGTGTTCATACCAAAACTGGAGAGCAACAAAAAAAAAACTCATTATAAATCAGTTCAGGATACTGTAGCAGCACCTTTATGTTTTATCAATGGATCATTCATAAAATCCACAATGCCATTGCCCACCTGTTTAATGTTTCTCCTCCTATTTTCCATTTGTCCACCCGTACTGCACCAGACAATGCAGGAAGTCCACTTCTTAGGTGTCCAGAAGTCCATGATTTTAGTGGGGTCACCTATTCACTTTCAAATTTCCCCCTACCAAACTCTGTGTGGAATCAGTTTTCTTCCACTAGTGAAACTGAGATGGGGCCAACTGAGAGTTTGCTTTAGAATACAAGATTGAAAGAAGACAGCTTTACGATGAATGAACTCTGTGTTCTGTGTTGTTCAAATGAATAATGTTAGGTACCTATTCAGCACAATTAATCTACAAGAGAGATTGTTTAAGTACATTTTCATTTTACGTCAATGGTTCAATAAATTTATCTGACTAATAGCTTATTATTATTGTATAGCTGTTTTTTTAATCATCTTTTTATTTGTATATATTTCTATGTTTGTTTTTAAGTGAAGATTGTACTAACATATATACAGTATACATAACATTTAAACATATTTATATTTAGTGACATCAGTAAAGTCTATACATATAATATAGTATGTCATTGTAAATATATGCACATGAATGTAGTTAAAGGTAAAAGCAAGGTATACAATCATACACGCTGATGTATTATAGAAAATTAAGGTGAGATTTTAAGCTGAGATAAAAGGATAAAATGATAAAAGGATAAAATAACAAAATGATAAAGATCTTATAAAAAAGAAATGTTACATGTTTAAAACTGGTATTAAAGATAATGATTAAATTGTTCATTCTGTTAACAAGCAGGTTTTAGACCTCATTTATGAAAAGGTAAATGCTGCTCTCTCCACTCTGTCTACTTTTTAGCAAGGGCACACATATCCCATCAAGGAGCCTTGCATTATATGTGCTGAATGGCACTCTCCACCTCTCTGGCCGCAGGTGAATTAAGTCAGGACAGTACGACATGAAAGCTGGAGTCGATTCTTCCTCCATCTGCCAGTATTGTAGACCCAGGGACCTGCTGAACCTTTTAAGTTGATTAGCACCTGCTTATCAGTGGTTTCCATCATTGTTTACCTCTTTGCTCTGAGCCCCAACAGAACCATGCCTCTTGGGCCAAGTGGGGCTCTTTGTATTGTACCCCCGTCATTTGCTACCTATTACCTCTTGTGTGGGTTCTTGTCCCATTGTACCAGACCCACCTGGAATCCGCTTGTAAATTAGATCAACCTGCGATTTCATTTGAGCTTTTTTTTTTTTAATGAGATTTGCCTCTCCTAAAAACAGATAATGGACTGAACCCCAGATACCGACTTTAGCATTTTTGGTAAAGAGCAATTGGACACTAAGCCTTCAACAAGTGATACGCACAACACTTGTCCCGCAAATAAAAGTCCCAGCTGCAAAAGTAAATTTTCACAGGAATGCCCTCCATTGTGCTTCAAAATCAACCCCATTTCCAGCAGCAGCGTGTGTTAAATAAATATGTTAGTATAAACAAAGCTTTATTCTACTGTTTGCACCAATTTACGCAGCTCATCACAGCTTGGTTCTGTCAGGCTCAGCGCTCAGCGGTGATGCTAACACCTTGCTTTCGAGTACATGACCTGAACTCCATCACTGCGCCAAGCAGATGTTTCCCCTCCCCAGGGATCTATTGACAGCAGCCACAGGCACATGTTGCCACCGTGAAGCTCTTGATCTGAGGCTGTATCCAAAAGGAGCCAATTAAAAGGGCTTTGGCAGCTTAGCCATGCCTTTAAAAAATGACCGATTTCTTAGACTTCCTGATGATCGCTAAGTAGCGGGGGGCCGTGGTCAAAGCCATGTAGTAATTGCAAACTGGAAATTAATTCATATTCTGTTCTTAATCATATGCTTGAGTAAGTTCCCCTGTGAGGTATACATGACTCCTGTTTTTGTCACCACAGGGTTATTGTATTTTTAATTAGGTTGCGGTAATCTTGTTAGCTCTGTTGGGTTTGTTACAGAATATAGACATTCAAATATATCAGAGTGTGATTTATTGGATGTTCAATATCCTTAGAAAGAAATCTATCTATGTTTTTCATTTTAATTTCAAAGGACATTGTAATTTACTGAAACATTCCCTGAAGCTGGTTATTTATATTTTCTAGGGGGTGTGGCTAAGGCGCAGCTTGCTAACTGCCATGGCTTAATTAAAATGAAGAATGTATAAAACCAGTAATAAGATGTGCATTTCCACACTAAAGTGGATGGGATCCTTTAAGCTAAGCTCAAGTTGTCACTGTAAATCTATTCTAACTAATTCACAGATTTTCTTGGGTCTGAACTGAGCAAGCAATGTGAAATCAATGGCAATGCTTTTGATTTTACATATATGTTTATATTTAAAGAGAAAAAAAATGTATATATTTGGCTATTGTATGCCTCAGCCTTCTGTAATTGATTTGAGATAAAGAAGACTAGTCAAATACAACAAATAATGTAATGAGACATGACAGTCTGGCATAATTGTATCTCTTTGGTCACATAATAAGATTCATGAAGTAAATTAATCTTATTATTAATATCCCTTAGTTTTCCCTGTTTTGTGCAACAAGCAATTTGTTTTCTGTCTGCACAACTTTCATGTAATACAGACAGCTTGCCTGCCATAGGCTAATTAAATACTTTTTACGAGATGAATGACAGCTATCCTCATTATAGATCTGAATAACTTCCTAAACTGGTTCTCTACTCCAAGGTGAACTGGTATGGAATACAATGGGAAGCCACTGTCATCTGTGGAACATGTGCAATGCTGAGCGAAAGCAGATTTGAGGACTAACAATCGTTGTCTACAGTTCACAAGGGACAGGTTATCTGAGTCACACAAAGTATTCAACCAAAGAAAGCGCTCCTTGTAACTAACAATATGCACATCACTAACTTGGTTAGCTAATAGTAGCTATATATATATATATATATATATAATTTCCTAAACATCACAATAAGTTGCATAAACTATGATCTGCAACAAACATTTGTTCATACCAACGAGATTACATATCTGTAAAAATGTAGCATCAATGTTATATTTACAGAAATAAAACCCAGCTATTCACACTACAGAAAAGGAGCTTCATTACTATGGCTTGTTTTTTAGAGTTTTTGGGTATTTATCAGAGTATTTAAATATTGCACGTACTGTATGTGTAGCGATATTCGAGGTTTATCTGGAAGCAGATTCTGCTGCATAGTGTTGGGTAAATGTTACTTTAAGCAAATTGAAGAACATGTAAAATCAGATTAACAAATTAGGCATGGCTATGACATTCATTAATACAATGACTTGTACTTGTCCAGATATTAGGCCAATGAGTGGGGTTTGCATATAAAACAATCAGATTTAAATGTTAATCCATTTCCAGACTAGAATAGGTACAAAGAGTACAGTGTGTTTATAATATAGATACTTTGAACATTGCATGGTTGAAACATAAGACTCAAATGTGAAACTACGTACCACATGGAAATCAAGTTTTCTGAACCAACCCAGAATACCAGTCATATACAACACTGGTATTTCACCTTTCAATATCCTCCAAACACAAACCAAATCTTTTCATCACCTACACCTGATCATGCAAGTCACACCACATACATCGAAAGTATACTTCATGAAAATATAGCATATTCAGCCACTAGATACAATACTCATTTGGTATGCCAGCAATTCAAGATGTTAAAACAGCGGGACAAGAGGTACATTAATTTCTCCTTCATGCAAGTTGCCCAGTGCTGTCACATCAAGAGTAGCGGTCTCAAGTACTCTGTTATTAGTGCCGGCAAACACTGCTATGCTATCGATAGACCAATTAGAGACACCTTCTGGTCAATGAGCTGCTCGCCAGGCGTCAGCTGGATTACCTGCCAGCCCCTCCACTTCAGTTTCAGCCCAAGTTTAGTCTCCAGCGATGCTTCTTTTTCCCTCTCATCCAGAAAACAAAGCAGCCCTTATCCAGCATAATCCTTGGAATAAAGTTGAGTCTGCTTTGGCAGTGCCCCTTGTTCACGTCCCTGTTTCTAATCAGGCTAATGGAGTTTACAGGTATTCTATTGATCTCTTCCTATAAGTGGCTTCTTTGAGGATTAAATGTATAATTCTGCGCAGGTCAGGCATCCAGACTCTCTCCTCTCCATTCTCCCTTCACTTTCTAAATAAATAAATACCAAAGGAAGTAAAATATCTATCTTGCTTTTTTGCTGCACTACTTCACAGATCTAACCCTCTCTACTGATCAGTAACCTTTGAAAGCCTCAGCTCTTGACCTGAGAATTGGAGGCTTAGTTCACCTCTTCACTAATCTAGTCACTGTCTCGTTTAAGGTGGATACAGTTGGCTGATTCAAATCTTCTGTTACAAAGCAGACAACATCCAGCTAGATGTCATAAGAGACACACAATGACAATTCACTTATCCCTTAGTAAGAATCAATTCTCTCACAATGCATCCGTCACAGAGTCCTCAGTCCGTAAAAGCAATTTCTCCAACAGTCTGACACCATAATTGCTCTTAAATTTTCAATGAGCATTTCACCAGAGCTCTCTTGAACCATGGTAAAAAACTCAACTTTTTGAGAAAAAAAGAGTGTCTGACAGAATAAAGAGAGTTTTTTCCCCATCTTCTTGAAGAAGTTAAAATTCTCATCTTCACCATGCTGGTGACAAGGGAATATATCAATTTTGTCTAATAGATGTGTTTTATCAACAAGATTGAATTATATACAGCACAGTTTCACATAAACCAAGACAATTCAATTTACCATCTGAAATTACTGAAATTATGTAAGTACTACCATCCTAAATCTGCTTTGGATAAATATGCTGTGATAATCTGACATGGAATTAAATGAATGGAGTACACTTTAAAACATGTGGAAATATGCTAGAAAATAATTCAATACATATGCACATATAGTGTACTGCACTTGACCTGACTTGGGATCAGGGGCTGGAGAAGGGCAACATCTGGCTCCTGAGTTAGCAGACAGTATTACCTAAGTGCTGCTCATTTGTAGGAAGAGCCAAACTAAGCTTTAGTACAAGTAGAGAAATCAGTTTTTTTTTGTTTTTTTACTTTAATGCTCACGAATGAGACACAGCTGGAAAGTTGAGGTAGAGGTAGAGCTCCTGTACCTGGAGGTAACTAAGTTCTGATGAATTGATAGATGCAGCTCACAAATGTAGTAAAACGTAGATAAACTATAAGGTGTAATATGTAAATGAGAATATATATATAAACATTCATGACGTTAGGGTCACTTATGGCACACACATGAAGTTTTGAAACCGCTCACCATAAACACATCTTTGGGCAGTGAGAGGAAGCCAGAGCAGCTAGAGGGAAGCTGAGAATACATGCAAATTCCGCTTCAAAGACTGGAATTAAGTTAGGAAATTATATGAGGTTTGGCTCAAAGTATAATTTCTGAGAAAAGCCATAGCTAGTTTCAGTGCAGTTGGTGCAAGCTACGGTATGTTTCCTGTTGCTTTTTTATTATTTTGATTTAAGCATAAAAAAAGCAGAGAAGCCATCTAAGGTAAATTCATTTTTCCCCACTATTATTTTTTTTCAGAAATACCAGTATGTGTGATACTTTCATTGAAATACTCCCATTTCATTGATCCCCCTTTAATGCTTTAGCTCCATCAGCAGAGTAATGTTCAATTATACATAACATTCATCATTTTCCATAAGGAGAATTAGAACAGTGGGGTCACGGTATCACAGAAGGTATCTCCATCACTTCAAAATCAATGTCCTGAGAAGCACTAAGTACAGAAAACGGATGACCTCATACCAAAATTATGACAGCGAAACTCCACAGTCTACATGTCATCTTATAGTGTGAAGAAGGTCCCATTCATCACTGACTTGTTCAACTTTTCATGATCAACTGTTAAAGATAACCACATTACCATATATTGAATACAAATCTTTTAATAGCTTCTACAACAGGAATTATATTAGCATTATTGGCTAAAGTATATTTCATAGTCTGTTTGATTGTTAATGGAAAGTTAATGTTAAACTTAAAGCAAAAGGAGTGTTATGTATAAGACAGCTATTGATTAGCTGGCTGAATAGAAATAGACTTCTCAATAGCTTAAATAAGTGCCCCTACTTTATAGTTTCTTTAGTTAATATATAAAACTCAATTTCTTTTTTATCTAGCCAAAATGTTGATAACACTTATTTCCCTGTCATGCAAATTTAAAAGGAGACTATAAACTAACTATTTAACAAAATTATTAAAAGGAATTAACATAAATGTATCATCAAGTAGAAATTATGCAATGAAACATAAGAAACATTAAATAAACTAAGAACGTGTATGCATCACAGTGTGTGCTCACAATATAATAAATACACCAGTTATTAGGTAACAGGGTTAGGCAGCAAGTGGCTCTCAAATATTCCCTTACACACAATTACCTTGCTCAGCATTTACATGTTTAAAGCTTTTAAACTTTAGAACAAACTGAAATTTGAATGGTGATTTTGCTAACACAGCAGCCACTTAAAATTTCTTCACTGGTTATTGTAAATGCTGGTGAACCTGTGCCACAGATCTAGCAGCACTTGAATGCTCCCAGAAAACCTTCCACACTCCCATTGTCACAGCATAGTTTCTTAGTTTGTTCTCCTGGAATATGGGTTGTGAAACTTCTGAAGGGTGTGAATTATATACCATTTTTGACTTGCAGTCCACATAAAATTACACCAAAAGTGTTAGCTGTCATGATCCGCACGTCCGAGCCTTGTGTGTGCCATGCCCCCCTCATTACCCTGTGTTTGATCCTAATGGAAACCAGCTGTTGTCCATTCGTACCTGATTGTCTCTTGTATTTAGTCCGTGTCCAAGTTAGTATCCCGAGATGAGTCATTGTGGTGTCCTGTGGCGTTACCTGTCCATCGTACCTGTGATTACCTTTCGTATGAAGATTAAACCCCGTTTTCCCCGATTCCTTGTCTGCCGATGCTTCCTTTCACCTTCCGCCGCCGACACCCAGGCACGCAATGTGACAGTTAGCTGTATGGAAATGTATTTTGATCCTCTTTAACTATTACTTTTGAATTCTCAGTCTGTAGTATAATTTGTCCTTGACTGTCATATTTTTCTGCTACAATTTAACTGGTTCCAAAATACATAGGAAACACAGCAATTAGATCCAATCCTACAAACAGCCTGGGTTTATCTTGTATCATGTATTTGCACAATTTATTTCTTGGTCACTTAATTTCACAGAAAAAAAAGTAAATATGCACAAGGATTACAAATGTGCTCAATTATTACGATGTTACCACATGCCTGTGAGCATCAGATGTGTTTAACTTTATTTGAAAAGTTTATAATCAGCCAGAATTTAATTTTTCCAGCTGCAAATAAATAGGAAAAAAGAATGCATTTAATGGTGAATTTGCAACACACAGTAATAAACTGAATTTTCATAGTACAGTTAAATGCATCTATACATATATATATACACATACATATATACACACAATTATTAACTTCAAGATTTAGCAATGAAAAGCTATTTCCTCAACCACTCTGTACACTAATCTGTATTTAGGAGTCTATGCTTCACCATGACATTTCTGCTGCACAATCATGTTTGACAGCTGAAGGAACCATTGCTGTCATACCGCAATGACTGACAGAGAGCTCCATATTTAACATAAGTGTAAAGGGGGTTGGGTTACTTCTCCCCCCTGTACATATGTCATACACACAGAATTGTTTCATAATTTCAGTGGGAGCTTCAGAATAGACTGTTATTCTGCAATTCCTTAAATGATGAAAAAACTGAGCAATGCTACAACTGGTCCCATGTTGAATTGCTTATGTCGCCTCTTTTCAAAGTATGCAACACGTTTTTTCAGTTTCTCTGTGATGCCACGAAAAACCATTGTAGATATAGAAATGCTTTAAAATATGAAGGCATGGATGTTTATACATAGATAATGTCAGAAGTCAAACTATATGGTAGATTACAAATTTGTGGGGTTAATTATTCACACTGTACTGTATACACTGTAAAACTGAACTGGCAGCTCTAGAGAACTTCAAATATAGGATGGGCTATGCAGTCTCCAGTCGTTGGTAATCAGCAGCTTACACAGTATAAAGTGAAATATATATTTAACAATCCATATTTTTCAGCAAATTATGCTGTATAACCAACATCCATGATGAGTGAACATGAACCATTTTTGAATAATTTTTGTAGTAGAGATAATAAAAATATACTGTTTTAAATAATTTAAATTTATTAACAGTGGCTTTCATAAACAACTGGGTTAATGGATATAATATATTAATCTGATCCTTTTTGACGCGAAAATTTATTCACATTCAGACTTATATCAGGATATAGCAAATTTCCAGTACATCTAGACAAAAAGACATACTGTACAGATCTTCACAATGAACAACTGATATAGTCTGAAAAGAGGAATCATCTTCACCTTCAATCGCACCTAGTATTCAAGTTCTTACCTGACGAAATGTCAAAGTACAATACATCATTCCTTCCATTGACATATATTCATTGTACAAATACTCATTGAGCTACTCATTCTCTTTGTCCTTCTCCTCAGCGACAAACCAATCATTCCATTGAGTTATCGAAAGAGATGCACAACTGTCTGTGACAATGAGCACAATCACACCATTCCACTATGCAATCACCTTGGAACATTTGTCATGGCTTTTGCTAGATGCATCCTTTCCTTTTTACACTTATTTAGAAACTATCATCACAAAACTCTTCACCAGCTTTACTCTTGTGTTATTATTTATCTTACAGGTTACCCTAGATAGCACACTTCAGCCAACTATGATATTTATACCTTATGTCTGATAACTTATTGACACTTTTTGTTTAATTGCTGTATATTTACACTCAGCATTTATGCTATGACATAGTTGGGTTTTTACTTGTTACTTCAGCTACTTAGCATTCAATTTATCTTATGGCAATCCTGTCCATCAGTCATAGCTAAGTTAAGAATGTAGATAGCTTCAATTTTTACTTAAGATGCCAGTTTTTGAGAGTTATTGATTTTACATCTGAAATAGCTGGCGATTGAGGGCACCTTTCCATTGATTCTTCTGCTTCCAAGCTAATTGCTACAAATATGGACACGCGGGAGTGTTACCAGGGGAAGGGCACTTAGAGAACATACGACCAGTTTAACCTCAGGGTTTCAGACTGTAATTATACTTAATAAAGGGCTGTGAAGAGAATTTGCTCCAGGCCTTGATGGCCCCTTTTTCACACTTTACAAAACACAATGACCACTTTCTGACCAGTTAGCAAAGAATCCCTTTTAACCCTTCCATGTTCGAGCTTCACTCATTTGCTCGTTGATGAAATCAGTTACGTGTCAGCGATTTGATACTCTTTGGTCACCGGTCAAAAAAGGTACAATTTTTTTACTCTAATGTCACTTCTCACTACAAACTAGAGGTAAAACACATTTTACTCCCTACCTTTTTAAAAATATGAAAAAATAACTTTACCCATGTTAATTAGCCTATAAATTACATATTACATACGTGGACTTATACGCACCATTACAGTCATGGTTGTGAATGATTTTTTATTTTTTAGATTCCTATTGATGTTGGACTTTCACTGATGTCCATTTATACATGGTACAGAGTTTATAATGATTGTAAGTAATGACAAATTGCATTCTGAAATATTTTTTATTACAAAATTTAAACTTTTATTTGACTCTATAATTGTGGAACTATATAGAGCTATATCCTATTTACTTAGGCATTTCCTGTGAAACAATTCTGCAATTGACAAAAGAGAAAAATTAGAGCCCAAAATATGTTGCATCTGTATTTATCGTATGCTAAAAAATGACATTAATTGTGGAAGCTGACATAATTAGCATCCTATTAACACTTGTAGTGACCAGCCCAATATGACATGGAATGGTTTCCTAATGTTAATAAAAACAAGCAAGCTACTGTATAGGAAATCTTTGCTTCTGGCTTTCTTTTTGCCTTTTGAAAAATATGCTATTCTGATAAACCTTGCTAAACTTGAATTTAATTTTAGATATAACAAAGTACTCCTTTAGCATTTTTTCCATATCTTGTAACAGAACCACATCTTCTGCTTGAAGGTGCCTTACCATCCTCTCAGAACCTTCTTTGATTAAATGTGACTGATTACTGGTTAATCCACAGTGTTCAAATGTCTTTCCCGTGTTTTGGTCAAGAAATTCTAAGCAATGCAAATGTTGGTATTATTCAAATCATTTTCATAATTCAGGTCTTCTCTAGCTCAGGATGAAACATTATGCACTTTTTTACACCCCTGTTAATTGCATTAACATTATCTTTTTAACTAAAATCTGAGTACAATGATACTTGAACTGCTTTCTCTTCCATTACTGTAAATCAATGGCATATTAGCCTGGATGTATAAAATGTATAATTTCTATGAAAACATGTGAAGGGAAAGCATAACTGGTATTCTTGGATCTGTACATTTGTAATTATTTAGATTATGACCTCCATCCATCCATCTTCCAACCACTTATCTAGGACAAAGTCATCTTGGAGGAGGGTGGAGCCTATCTCAGACAACGCAGGGTCAGTCCATCGCAGAAACGCACAGACACACACTCACACTGAACAATTTGCAGCAGTTAGGATAATGCCAATTACCTTAACTGCATGTTTTTGGACTGCAAACCGGAATACCCAGATACTACTCAACACAGGGATAATTTGCAAAATCTGGACATAAATTGGCAAGCAATGATTCTTTATAACATTTTTGTTCCACCCAATAATATGTCAAAAAAGTATTTTTATACATGCCAAACTGCATTAATGTGCATCACATGTATTCATCTTACATTTTAAAATGTTTACTGCCTGACCAGTAAAGACTGAAAATGCCTTGTTTCTCCAACTAAGTGAGAAAAATAAAATCAAATGTTTTGCGTAAAGTAATAGTCTTTTTATATATTTACAGTAATACCACATCCTAAACAACTGGGGACAACATATGATCATTTTCAGAGGCGTGAGTAATTATGAATTCTGCTTAGTTATTCTCATGATATACATATCAAGTAGGCATACTGCCTGTTGGATGTGTTTGCTGTCACCTATGATTATCGTTATAACATAAACTACATATGGCATCATGTTGGTGCAGAATTTACTCACACCTCCATGTTGGGGGCTTTGAATCCTGCCCCCATTGTATGTGTGTGTGTGTGTGTGTGTGTGAGAGAGGTTGACGATTGCCTTGTTGGAGACTATGGCCCTATGGTACGCTGCATTTCATGTTGATTCAAATGCATTAAATTAAACAACAAACATTTTATCTGAGGATCATAGCCACTGAATAAGTGATGTTTTACTCAAACATTTTTTAAAAAGCTTTCAACAGGTGATATAATCCATTGTGTGTTTTTATAGCATTTGCAGTTTTATTTGGTGTGACACTTTATATTTTATTAATGTGAAAATCACGTTGAGCCTTAACCTGTTTGATCAAGATTTGAGTGTCTGGAAGAAATGCAGGTTTAATAAATATAGATTCAGTGGACCTAAGATGGTGTTACTGTAAATGGTGATGATTTGGTCATGTGGTTGTGTTTTTTAAAATCTTTACTATTGCATATACAAATGAAGCTTTAGTTAAGCAATTAATTAAAGTTAATAATTGGAAAACTGGAAACTGTTACATTATAGAAGGTGGTAATAAGGCAAAAGAAAACCTTATATTTACAATATTACATTTATATAGTTACCAGCTTAACAAATCATGATTTTACCATTGACTCTGGAAGAAACTAATTGGTCCCTTTAAATACTTCATTTTCACTAGTCTGTCAGATCACTATAATTTTCTCTTGTTGGAACCTAAATATATATTCAGGCCAAAGTCATAACAAAAACATACTTCACTAAAAAGCCAATATTTAGTGTCCATAAATTTGTGTTTATACTGCATTTATTGCCAAAGCACAAAAAAGAAAATTACTAATAATGACTGGTTTCAGCAAATGCAATCCCATTATGTAAATGTATGAACTCAGAATTTGACCTGGAAACAAAAGACTGCTTAATAGTAACTATTAAGCAATACTTTATCAGATCAATTAAACAGAACTCCACTTTAATAAACAGGCTGCACAGAGGTTGTCATAGCAACAAGCCTACATGGACATATTATAAAAACAGACACATGGCAAAATATTTATGAAAATGTACTTGCATAGCTAATCTATTGGCATTTATTTCTTCTTACCATTTTGTAGTGTCATCTCTACAGCTAATATATACCCAACTGCAAATTATTTATGCAAATTTATTAAGAAAAGTGATCAAAAGCAAACTCAGATTACTTTAATCATATAATATTTCACAAATTGTATCACAAAAGTGAACTATAAATATTTTAGCAGAAAAAATCTTCACACTTTTAAAGGTATAAGTAGGAAAAAAAATAAACACTTTATACAATTTTGGGATAGTATTATTACGAATAATCCAATTCTTGTCTTACATATACAGAAAAGTCTCCCGATGTGTGCACAGAATGACAGAAACAGGATTTCTGCACAGAACTTCAGAATCCAAAACAGAAATGAAAATCAAATTTGACGCATATCTGCAAGGCTTTTGAGAAATTGAGAAAGTGCATGATAGGAAAAATGAAAAGATAATCAACATCTTGCACATTGTTCCAAGTAAACATCTTATTCATGGTTCTACATTTTTAGCTCTAAATCTGCCTTTTAAAACTCCATCTAAACAAAGAATAGAGCATGGAATGACAGGGATTGAAGTGGTTGCGGCAAAACAATGAGTCATTTGGTAGAAATGGCATTTGTATTGAATTTGGGTATGTGGGAGGCAATTTGAATCTTCCAAATGCAATTTCCGGTTCCATAATCTGGTGAGATACATGACCTCTCCACATTTGTAATTCATTAGGGGAGAATAATTCCTGTCAGGGTTATCCACTGACGGATTCATCAGAGTGAATTTGTGTAGTCTAATGGACTGTTTGTCTCTACCGTGAAAGGAATCCCCTCACGAGGGCATAAAATGAATATTAGACAGCGTACCGAAGAGAAAAATATGAATATCAAGCTTTTGGCCAAATATTACCAACTTCGGATTGCATTATTTATTCGTTTCCACCTGTCTTTCCTCTTCACAAAAAACCATGATAAATGTTTTCTGTTCTATTAATAATTAGGCATTCTGCATGAATTCTTATAATTTAACTTGAAATGATTGCATAACAAATATAATTTTTCTTTCTGAATTTGGAAGTTATGTACTGATTTATGATGAGGAAACTGGTGCAAGATGGCATGAACATGCAATTTGCAAACACTGAATATGGGATTTCAACCCCCAGCCCCAAGGGTGCAACACAGCAAGGCGACCTACTGCATAACTGTGCCAATGTTGGAGACTTTCAATTACTGAATTACTGAAAATTGTGTGTTAATTTCATTGTAGTAACAGTGACTTCCATTACTCAATGGACATTCCATATTTTCTTAATGACAAAAATGTTTTAATGTATTAGTTAAATTACTTGACCAGGATCATAGTAAACTGAAGTCTAAAATAGGATATAGCTAGAATACACCCTGAAGTCAGTTGCAAGGAATGCTATTTCTCTCTCTCTCTCTCTCTCTCTCTCTCTCTCTCTCTCTCACACACACACACACACACACACACACACACACGCACACACACACACA
>JABFEB020000113.1:11699649-11731133 GCA_019775895.2 Stomatorhinus ivindoensis
TTAAGGGACCAAAAGTAATGGGACAGAATAAGAACCATAAATCAAACTTATACATTTCAATACTTGGTTGCAAATCCAAGGTGGTCGGGGGGACCAACTAGAGAGGTTCATTGGGACAGTCATAAGGGATATCCCCGAGCGGTCCCACTCAAGCTCCTCCTCATCCTCTCAAAGGGGTCTGATGGTCCTGGATCTCCTCAGGGACAGGGACTGGGGCCATGGGGACTGGGGCAAGAACAGGGTCCAGGGGATCTAGAACCATGGGGGCTGGAGCAGAAACCACAGGGGCGGGAGCAGGTGCAAAAGTGCAGGCTCCTACCAACTCCCCACAGGGGAAACAGTGGAGACAAATTCATTCAGTCTTCAGTCTCTCCGCTTCTTGCAATCTAACTTGGCAGGAACAGGGGACAGTTCGACCGACGGGAGAAAAGGCAATCCAAAGTCTTCAACAGGTACATCCCCTCCAGGATGTCCCCGACTGGCGAGCGAGGGTTCTAGCCTCGGGTTGACGCAGCCAGTATATTACCTCATCCTAAAGCACAGGGAGGAGTCTTCTTGTTGGATCCGGTCATTCTGTTAAGAACTGTGGGGCCATGGACTGGGGAATCAGGCGCAGGAGTCAAAAGTCAGGTAATTATGGGGTTTAATCAGGAAGGACACAAATGGGAGACAACTATACAACATAACGCTAATGACCTGACGGGGAAACATACTCGAACGTGGACTTAAATATACAGGACTAATTAACAACAACTAGACACAGCTGGGAACACCAGGATTCCACACAAGGTAGGTAATTGAGGGGGTGTGCCACACAGGATGATTGGACAAGCAGGGCATGACAAAGACTTGAATAAATTCAATCCCTGAAATCGTAATCAGCAGTTCTTGTAGTTAACCTAGCTAACTGAGAAATCTTGTTTCATGGAGTACCCCCAGATATCTAAGTCAGCTGGATTAACTAAAGCTAGAAGTCATGATTGTCCAGAAGGAATGCTCCTTACTTAAACTCTTATTGGACGATCATGACTTCTATCTTTAGTTAATCCATCTGCTTTGTGGAACAACCCTGACGTAGATATCTAGGGGTATTCCATGAAGCATTAACTTAAGATCAAAGTTATGATACTCCAATAAGAATGCTTCTTACTTAAACTCCTATTGGGCAATCATGTCTTCTGTTAACCCTTCTGCTTTGTGGCTTTGTGAAACAATCCCTTATGGATTTCTCATTTTTCAGGATTAAGCTAAGCTAGAAGTCATGCTTGTCACTCCTATTGGACAATCATAACATGTATCTTAAATTAATCCAGCTAACTGAGAAATCCTGCTTCGTGGACACCACCCCTCCCCCTGATCATCATGTTTAAGTTATTCAAGTCAGAATTCAAATTAGATGCTGAACCCGCTTCTTGGAATCCCCCCTAAGGATTTTCTTTATTCCAAACCGAGATCACAAAATAAACACCTATGTAAATTATGCCTATATCTGTTAAATGGGTCAAATATAGCAACTAGGATATGAAAGCATTTCACTCCAATATGTCTACCAGCAGACTTTACTCATGACACTCCTCACAAAGATTAAAGTTTTTTTTCCCTCTGTGTAAACAATCGCATTTAAAAATATGTTTGGCAAATGACTCTAAAAATTGAACCCTGACCAACTTTGAAAATGTGCCTAATATTTCATTTCAAGGTATTAGCTTTCAGTAAAATAAAATTAATATTGCAACTTGTGACGCTTTGAACATGTGGGCTGAGCTGTTTGGCAATGTTTTGAAACAAAATGATCAAAAGTAACAATGACTCCTCACCTTTCCCCTCCATCAGTATCTCCATGAGACGCCACTAACTGAATGGTTTGACTACAACTCACAAAGCTCTCAAGTTGCTTATAATCAGGAAGAAATAATATTGGCCTCTATTCAAAATCTTTAACAGAGCTCTAATTTTAACACATGATAAAAGTATATCAATATAAAAGGACAGTGTGTTGTGGAAAACATCCTTTGCAGCATTTTCTTTTTCAGCACAGCAAAGTTGGCAGCTGGATTTCTAAATGACTTTACAACCACATGACTAGTACATTTAAGCTTGCTAATGCCAAAGATGTTGACTAGTTAGTGAGCTGTTTTCTACAAGTGGATACATTTATTCTGAATTGTAGCATAATGGACAGGTTTCCAGGGTCAAGACCCAAGAGCTTAGCCTCATTCTTGTACCTTTTGGAAAGGTATCTGAATGTAATAAAAATACACTCTTCACAATTTAAAAGGATAATTAGACAAGTCATGTAATGATGGTTTAAGACATGCTAAAAAGCAAAATAAGATAAAATAAATATATTTTTACAATGTATAATTTATGGAAGCAATTTTCCATGATAGTCATACAGGAAACTACATAAAGTCAGGAAGTCAATACTGACTAAAAAAATGATTTTCTAAAAACTTTTGCCATCACACCATTCATTAACTCATGATTTTCCAGAATATTTATTCACATTATGACTCCTGTTACGAAATCATATTGAACTGTGTAGGTCTTGCAATGCTGTTAGTTCAAGGCACCACTCGAAAACCTCTTGTCTGAGTATGGTGATCTATTACTGTGCACTTAAGTTAGGCTGTGAAGGGGAAAAGTGCTATTTGCATTTCAGTCTCTTGCATTTTATTAACACTTTCATGGATTCAGAGAACAGATCTATCATGCAGGTTATGCACATTTATATGGAAGAAGACCAAAATACAATTACAAAATAATGTTTAACGATGGTGAAAGTGTTGTAAAGATAATTCAACAAGGTTGCATACCAGTGTCATCCCAATTAATCAGATGCTTTGTATTTATTTGTGTGTCTCAATGTTAGATATTTATATACTGTCTCATTTGCACTACGCTCAATATTTTCTGTGACATAACAGTAAGAACCGCAATAGAAACACCAATGGTATGACTAACTACCATTCATTGTTATACAGATACATACAAACTGAGATTGATCTGAGATCAATCACTAATACTACTATTTGTTTACTAGTAAACAAACAAAATGCTATATCATCATTTTAACTTTAAAACTAAACATTATTTATGATGGTAGCTGTCATACCCTGTCCGTTCAAGCCTCATGTGCCACGCCCCCTGCTACCTCATGTCCTTCCCCTGATGGATTCCAGCTGTTGTCTATTATGGTCACCTGTTTTTGGTTTCGTTCCTTGTTAGGTTCAGTATTTAGTCTGCGTCCCTGCACTACCTGTCAGATCTGTCATTGTAATGTCTTGTGGCGTTTACCCGTGTCTCAACCTATTAAACCCCGTTGTTGTGGATATTCCTGGTTCCGATCCTCTTTCCTGCCCGACGCCGCCGACATTCAGGCACGCTGCGTACCGCATCGTGACAGTAGCCTAGTTAAGAGGAGCATGACTGTCACAGTTCAGTGCCTGGGTGTTGGCGGCGTGAGGCAGGCAAGACGACGAAGCAGGTGAATCCAGGTTAACGGTGTTTATTGTCGAGAACAAGACGGGTAAACACCACAAGACACCACAATGACGGATCTGACAAGACTGACTAAGACGCGGACTAAATACATAAGACGGGCATAGACTGATACGGAACAGGTGAACAGAATCAAGCACGAATTGACAACAGGTGGTTTCCGGCAGGATTGAACACGGGGTAGCGAGGGGGGCGTGGCACACACGAGGCTCGGATGGACGGATCATGACAATGACCACAAGCTGACAATATATTTCCTGGATGGCCCTATCATCCCCTCCTCTATCTATTCCACAGGTCACCACTAGGTGGACCGTGGTCCGGGTACGGACCCAGAAACCATCCTATACGGACCCAGACCGATAGCCAAAACATTAAGTCATTATTTAAAACCTGACGCTTCAATTTTAACTGGCGCAGCTTTTGTAGTCTTTCGGTAGTGGTTTAGCAGAACTGCCGTTTCCCACACCAATGAACGTCAAACACCTTTCACCACCAAGCTAGACGTAGTTTGGATCATGCAGCCCTTTGTCTGTGCTAATGTGCCATTAGTGGTAATAGCAGCAGCGAAGCTAAAACCTGCAACCAAAAAACCGTAATGTTCAGAGTGGCCTTTTATTGTGGGCAGTCTAAGGCACACCTGTGTAATATTGATGCTGTCTAATCAGCACCTTGACATGCCACACCTGTGAGGTGGGATGGATTGTCTTGGCAAAGGAAAAGTGCTCACTAACACAGATTTAGACAGATCTGTGAACAATATTTCAGAGAAATGGGTCTTTTGGGTATGTAGAAAAATTTTCCGATGTTTGAGTTCAGCTCATGAAAAATGGGTGCAAAAACAAGAGTGTTGCATTATATATTTGTTCAGTGTATAACACGCTGGATAAATAGACGTAATTTATTGTTGATTTCATGTTTGTTGAAGTTTGTTAACATATGTATAATGTAAAATAATGTTATCTGTTATATAAATAAACTCAGGTGAAACAAAAAATGTATGTTTTCATGGCTGCCAAATCTCAAGCATCTGGTATGACACTCATACTTTCAGACTCACGCTGGAAACCTTACAGCAAATCTATATTATTCCATTATAAAACCTAAAATTAGTTACGATAAAGTATTTACATGGTTAAATACAAAAGCTGGCCGAAGTTCTGTGTCACGTGACAATAAATATTGTCTGACAGTCAGGTACTGATTAAATGCAATGTTGATGTAACTAATAGGCTACTAAAATATATATCACACTAAATAGTTAGACATTATGATATTCCAAACCTTTGTTTCAAGAAATTTTCTCTAATTGGACCTCTTTAAATTTTAGTTGAATACCCTGATCTAGTCACTATTCCTTCCACACTCTCAAACTCTATCTCTAGCCCCTCTACAGTAGGCTTGAGAGGCATCTGATTTTTCATGCAGTAATACTGTCCTTATGGGGGATTCACCCACAATTAATTTTGCAGAATCGAAATTCCACAGTAAACTGAAAATATTTTTGTAATATTCTCCCCACCTCTGTAAAAATATGTATTAAAAGCCCAACTTCATGTAACTTGTCTCAATATAATCAGGTTAATCAGATCTGCATCTGTTCCTTCCTGTGCCAACACTTGGACTAGGGCTAAGTGACACAATTGAATTCTCACTGCCTTTGGGGATCCACGCCTGAGGTGAGTCTCAAAAGCACTCTCTCTACGGACCAGATCAGTGCTTTGGTGATGGGAACCCTCCAGACCACAGGATTAGTCATCAGCTCTAGGAAGGAGAACAAGTGCTCCACGTGAAGATGAAATGGCTCCTGTGGTGCTGGCAACCCTTTTGACCCCCAAATCTGAAGCATTTGGGGTATCTGGTATGCTGGATGAAGGGAGGCATGAAAGCCAGAGTAGAAGCACAGGCTGCTGAGGTTGTTCTGGAGTGCGATCATTCTGTCATGATGCTGGGGATGAATGACTTAGGGGCAGGTGTTGAACAGAACAAAGACTGAAAATAAACTGGATAATGAGGGATAAAAATGGGAGGAATGGAGGACACATGCAATAAGAAGGTTCGACTTCAATGACTGGACTAATGAAAACCAAACAGGTATTTTTAGACATAGACTAATAAAGGGCAATGAGCATCAGGTGTGGCCCATCAGGGCCAGGTGAGGGATGAGACAGGAGGGTCAAGCAGACATGGCGAGCAGGAACTGATACTCCCTTTCAACCTTCTGCTGCCACCCAGCATTGCTGCTTCAATTTTGGTGAATGCTTTGCAAAATTTGATCAGTTCCAGTTTACGACCCATGAAAAATGCCTGCAAAGTTTGAAAAAGATTATTTATTTATGGCTTATTTATTTATTTATTTAGTAGAAGTACTACTCGTGCAGAAATAATAATAATTGCTGTAAGTCAATCAAAAACAAAATTGTCTGTGATTAATTCGTGAATAATTGCACCTCACACTAAAACATACAATCATATATATGTGCGCATTGAACTCTTAAATTAATGTAGAATTAAGATAAAGGGGAGAATATGGGTCATTCAAACAAACTCTGTACTGTATCATATCAGTTTTCCTTAATTTTAAAAATTAATTTGGAAAAACCTCAAATGATGCACTAAATTGCCAAACGTATTGGGATACACCTCCAAATCATTGAATTCAGGTGTTCCAATCACTTCCAAAACCACAGGTGTATAAAATCAAGCACCAGTCTACAAACTAAGTTTGTAGACTGTTTCTACAAACTTTTGTAAAGAATGGGTCTCACTCAGGAGCTCAGTGAATTCATGCATATTACCATGATAGGATTCTACCTGTGCAATAAGTCCATTCTTTAAATTTTTTCGTTACTAAGTATTCCACGGTCAACTGTTGGTGGTATTATAACAAAGTGGAAGCGATTGGGAACAAACAGCAACTCAGCCAAAAAGTGGTAGGCCATGTAAAATCACAGAGCGGCGACAACGTACACTGAGGCACACAGTGTGCAGAAGTCGGCAACTGTCTGCAGCGTCAATAGCTACAGACCTCCAAACTTCGTGTGGCCTTCAGATTAGCTCAAGAACAGTGTGTACAGAACATCATGGAATGAGCTTCCATGGTTGAGCAGCTGCATTCAAGCCTTACATCACCAAATGTAATGCAAAGCGTCGGATGAAGTTATGTACAGCATGCCGCCGCTGGACTCTAGAGCAGTGGAGATGTGTTCTCTGGAGTGACAAATCATGCTTCTCTGTCTGGAAATTCGATGGACGAGTCTGGGTTTGGCAGTTGCATAGGAGAACGGGACTTGCCTTACTGCATCGTGCCAAGTGTAAAGTTTGGTGGAGGGGAGATTAATGGTATGGAGTTGTTTTTCAGGGGTTGGGTTTGGACTCTTAGTTCCAGTGAAAGGGACTCTTAGTGCTGCAGCATTCAAAGCCATTTTGGACAATTTCATGCTCCCAACTTTGTGGGAACAGTTTGGGGATGGCCCCTTCCTGTTCCACCAGTGCACAAAACAAGGTCCATAAGGACATGGTTGAGCGAGTCCCTGACCCCAACCCAGTAGAACACCTCTGGGATGCATTAGAGCAGACACTGTGACCCAGGCCTTCCCGTCCAAAATCAGTGCCTGACCTCACAAATGCTCTCCTGGAAAAATGGTCAAAAAAATTCCATAAACATACTCCTAAACCTTGTGCACAGCCTTCCCAGAAGAGTTGAAGCTGTTATAGCTGCAAAGGGTGGTCCAACTTCATATTAAAGCCTATGTATTAAGAATGGGATGTAATAAAAGTTCATGTGTGGGTAACGGCAGGTGTCCCAATACTTTTGGCAATATAGTGTACAACTTCATCATCCATCCATCCATTTTCTATACCCGCTTATCCTACTGGGTCGTGGGGGGTCTGGAGCCTACCCGGAAGCAATGGGCACGAGGCAGGGAACAACCCTGGACGGGGGGCCAGCCCATCGCAGGACACACCCACACACCATTCACACACACAGGCACACCTATGGGCAATTTAGCAACTAACTTCATCATGTAAACTGTCAATTTTTATTCCAGGGAAACCAGTGTTCTAGAGTTTTGTTATATTACCATTTATTTCTGTAATAATATATTTCATGAAATTCAGGGCAAAAATTGTGATGGAGGTGAGTGTCATGATCCGCCCGTCCGAGCCTCGTGTGTGCCACGCCCCCCTTGTCACCTTGTGTCTGATCCTGATTGTAACCACCTGTTTTCAATCTGTGCCTACCTTCCTGCATGTATTTAGTCGCCGTCTGTGTTAGTTTCCCCAGATCCGGCATCTGTGTGATTCGTCGCGTCTAGTGAGTGCTACCCCGTTACCCCTGTTCCGTTCGTTTTCCCCGTGTTCCTGGATTAAACCCGCTCCATTACCCTTCATCCTGACTCCAGCTTGTTTCTGTCTGCCCGACTCTGGCTCGACGTTCCACTTCTGTAGTACCGTTCACAACCCCAAAGTCACTTTACACAAAAAAATCAGCAATCAGGAGGAGAAAGAGACTAGAGAAATATTTTGAGAATAACCCATATTTTAATATATGTTTAATCGTTTATCTTAAACTTGGGATGTGCAGCTAATTCATTTCCAATAAAAAAGTACAAGTACTAGCTGAATTTCAATGTTTTTGAAAGCGTAGATGCACAGATGGCAAAAAGACAAGAGAGGACATAATATTATAAGGTGACACAATTCTTTTTAATTGCATACCCCAGTGATAAAAATCTAAAACCTATTTGTCAAATCGCTCTAAAAACAGAAGTCTGACAACCACTGAAAGTGTACTCAATAACGTAATAGGTCTTTAAATGTTAAGGCATATGTCTTAAATAAAATCAAACCAAATTAAAATATTATCAGAAGTATGCCTCCCTCTCGAAATTTTTACAATGAAACAAACCAGGTAACACCCCCTTCTCTATGAGACACTAGCTGAATTTTTTTATCTTAGCTTTGAATTCTGGGATTCTGTGCAATGTCACAAACTAAACTCTGGCGTTATCTATAACCAGGAAGGAATATTTTAGGTGTCTATAAAATTTTTTTGTTCATACTATTCTCCCATTTGGGTATCAAAATACCTCATCCATTATCTGAAAACTGTGTTGCAGACTGGCCCTCCAGGACCAGAATTGTTGAACCCTGCACTAGTGTGTCTGGTAATTGGCAGTTATCTTTCCCTGACTATAAGTAAGGACTTAGGCCCGGACTGGAGGGTTGAGCATTCGCTGTGTGTAGTTGTGGTTAAGATTGCAGGTCTGGCTGCTTTCTGTGGTCCCTCACCTGCATGTATCTACCTTGTGAGTAAAAATAAAAATGGACTCTGCATATGTGACCTGGTCTCCCTTTACCTGTGCCTCACTATGGTGCAACAAAATTGTAAATCTCAGCCAGCCTACTGGTGCCCTGTTCCAGTCCATTTCAATCCTCGAGGTTCCGTTCTCGCCCCTCTCCTGGAGATACCGTCCTGGCCCCTGTCCTCCAGGTTGCATCCTGGCCCCTGTCATTCAGGTTCTGTTCTGGCTTCTGTTCTCCAGGTTCCATCCATTAATGTGATAAGTTTCCCTGCCCCAGGGTCTGATTATAAAAATTTAAAGGTAACAATGCTTCTTGATGTTAAGACTAATGTTTAGTTTTTAATGTGAATTTAATTGTTTGTTTATTTAATTGTTGTAAGGATTAGTTGAGCTACTTTCAGTGGCTGTTTTTCTGATGGCAGTGTACTGGTTCTGACAGTCCATAACCTATCCCAGGAAATTCAGGACAGGATTCAAGGGACACACATTCAGACACATTGGGCATATTAAACACAGTGATTCCTCTGACTGCATGCTTTTTGGATTGTGTAAGGAAACCAGACTGCCCACACACAGAGCCAGTGGTCAGGAATCAAACACATACCCTGATTTGGGAAAATTGTAATTTATTTGCTTCCTGCCTGTGCTAAATTAGGGGTGCAGCAGCACACACCATGCATTCAACCCCATGTAGTCAGACATATTAGACTTAATGTACAACTCATAGCTAGATACTTTGAGGAAGTATGTCCCATCAGGGCCTCAATTTCTCAATTTCCTTTGAGGAAGCTTAAGTGACCTTGATCACGTTTCTAAAAGCATATCATAGCTACCAAAACAAATCCATTTAGAACTCATTGTTATGGAAACCCCAATGCAGGATATAAAAAGCAACACTCAACTTGTATGATGTCATGAGCATTATGTATACTATTGATTAGGAGCTTAAATGAACAAATAAAATAACAGCCACTTTTATCAGACATTATGGAGACTGGATTGCAGTCAATGTAAGAATGTAAAGGTGTCAGTGATTTATAAGATATGTGTAAGCTTATATATAAAACAAAACATCTTAAAATTATACATTTATTATACGCAATTTTACACAAAGAATAATTAAAATAGCACAATACACTGTTAATATGTACACATGAATAGATTATTTTTCAAAAGCAAACTTCTTTTGATGTTAACAAACTTTGACATTGGAATTCAAATGCTCCTACATTAGTAACAAAGCCTACATTGATTGATATCTAATAAGAATGATAATATTCCTTAATGTAAAACTATTGTTTTCTAGAATTTTCTGAAATTTTTGATTAACCAATCAATGGCCATGTTAAAATATAAATAAACTTAATTACCACTTAGCATCATGAATAATATTAATAGACACAATGCAAATAATGAATAAATATTTCTAAATTCAATGCGAGTAAATAATCAAATACAGAAGCTGCTCTGTTTCTGAATAGCTGCCAGTGATCACCCAGCACAAAGCAATGATGATATGCTTGTGTTCATTAAGCCAGGGGTCAACCCTTGTTCGGTGACAGGAGTTAATTGTTTCTCCTCCCCTCCAAACGCTTGGGAGGGTGCCTGCGCAAATTTATAATGAAAACTATGATTAAACAGCTTAAAACGGTTACCCAAAACTTGGCATCTTGGTGTATGCCTTGCTTGGACGACCCCCTGGAGCAGAACTCCGCCTCAGGGTGAAACCCAGGAAAAGAAAGCCCAAAGAAACTCAAGCTGTGGGATGCCTGGAACCTTTGTCTGGCAAACAATGGACAAAACCAACATTGCCTGGGAGGGGAAATTTGAGCATGCAATCTGTTAGACTTTATGTGCTGATAAGAGATGGGATCCTGCTCTGCTTTGCTGAGGAGAATACAGTAAACACAAAATCCAGTCAGAACAGGTCATTGTAAGTCTCCCTAGCCTTGGGCTCAACATGACACTCAAGTGCTACTACAAGTAAAAAGAAAAGGTAATTCTGCATACATTACAAACTGCCCCTTTTGTAAACTCAGAGGCTAAAATATCACTGGTCTTTCAAAAAGGAAGAAAAGAGAGATCGAGAGGGGGGCCCATAGTGATTTGTTGCATTTTCATTACAACTACTTTGTGATTGCACAGGGAGTAATCATAGATCTAAATATGTGTAAAACTGACTGTTTTCTAACTGTGTAACCTAAAATGTCCCCCACTTAACAAATGAGGCTTTGTTTTCCAAGTGATGAATCTCACAATGGCTTTTCAAAACATTCTATATATACATTTATAATTGAAAAGGCTGTGGTCTTTTTAATTCCCAGACCTAACAACAAGCTTAATTGTTGGCCGTTGATATACTTGATCAGTAGAAAAAGCTACCAGGATCTGTGAACTTAACTTTGACAATGGAATTAAACAAGCATGACCTCTGCATTTACTTAAACAGTTTGATAACATACAAATGTATCATTCTTCAGTGCTATTAAGTATACACACAAATAATTGATGCAAAATAGCAAAATAAACATTTTATTTGTAGGATATTTACATGTGTTACATAGACTTCCTAATATATTACTAGGTGACTTGGTACATATGTGTTATCTCTGAATCACTTTATTTTCTATGCTTAATATAATGCATTCTTGCTAATGAGACAATATGCCATTTCGGTTGCAATGAGCTCATTTAAAATCAATGTTTATTTTTTTAAAGAAACCTTTTTATGTTTTTTTCCTTTGTTTTTGCATATTTTGTAAGCGTGCATTATGAAAGTAAAACCATTACTGTAGTCTTAATTTTCCCAGGATATGCCAGTATAACATTACGTCAGACCTCATGTATAAACAGACTTTACGTTCTTTTGGAGATTTGGTTTTCTTAACCTTCTAATGCTAAGATGACCTTGCCTAGAGGATTAGTTAAAGTGGACAAATATACCTTTTACAGTCAAAATCACAAGTATCCTTTTGTAGACAGAACTATTGCAGCGTCATGCACCTCCGATCCCCTATGCACACGCCACTCACACATATTCACAAGAATGCCACGTAAAGAAAGGCAGCTATGTTCCGTACAGGGAAACTGTATTTGATACGGAACCTCCGCTATGCACACAGGGTCAATGAGAGGCAAAGAAAATGAAAGCAGCCAGTCTTGTGTGAGTCTGCTTCTGTGTGATGCACTCATTCAGTAGACATCTGCCTGTGCCGGGCTGTTGTGGCACATAAGCCTTCCAGACAAAGAGTCTGAACACATCCAACAAGCTGCAAATCCCCTACATTGCTAGGGCCCCACTTCATTCCTTTCCACAGCTAATTGCCAACAGCAGCTCATTGAATAATCCGGTGTTCTTTTTCTCCAGGCTCTTGTAAGCTTCAGCACCACATTACCTAGCAGTTCATAGCAAAGGGAGAGTCAGTGTCTTCTACCAGCAATGCAGCACTGCTAATGTAACCATGTATAATACTTTCTGCTCCCCTTTGTTGAACTCCTCCTTCCACTTTTCCCACTCCTGAGGCTAATTATCAATGTTATCATTCTTGGCTCTGCTTCTCATGTGTAGATTAAACATAAGCACAGTATGAAAGTACATGATAGCACTGATACAGATCTTTGTTGTATTTTATGACTTACACAACAATATTACTGTTTGCGCCAGTGGAACTTCTGACTCATGTTGGGCTTATTTCACAAGATCTTGGTGGTACACCAATTTAAATCAATTTTGTCTTTATTCGCTTACCTTAAATCCAACAAGTTATTTGGCTAAACAAGAAATCCTAGAGAGCATTCCATAGAAGTAGCTAAAGAAAACCAGACTTTCCCAAAAAAGTCAGACTCAAACTAGTGCCATCTCTAAACTCATGTTGTTCCACTAACACAGTTCAGCTTTAACTTATCATGGGTCATACAAGACAGACTTGCGTAGTCTCATTAAGTGCGCAGACCAGAGATAAAGAGGCCTTAAATAAATGGATGAATGATAGATTGATCAAATGAGTCAGAAAGCGTGCAAAATGAGAGTAATGTTTTTTTTCCCGCTGGAGAACAAATGCTGCTGATGGAGCTGTATGAAGAATACAAAGATGTAATCGCTAAAAAAGGCAATACTGTGGCCATAAACACAGCCAGGGAGTTGGCTTGGCAAAGGATTGCAGACAGACTAAATGTGTAAGTTATGTAAATGTTAAAAGTGCTTAGTACCGTGGCACAGTGGTACATTGATTTATGCTGTTGCCTTAGATCATGAAAGTTCCTGGTTTGATCCCCATTGCCAACTAGGAACCTTCTGGGTTCATGTATCATTCTAACTGTATAATGTTATTTTGTATTATTTGATCTTCATAAAATACGTTTAACCGCGGCCATGTGAAATGTTAAAAATATCTTCCTGTTCATATTATTTTAACAGATTACTTATATACATTTCATTTCATGTTTGACCTTTGTAATATGGGTACGCTTTTATTTTAATTATTTTAGAATTAATTTGAATGCTGAGACATGATTTTTATAAGCTTTATTATATTTATTACATGACACGAGTAGTGAGATCGTGGAATTTCATCCAACAGAACGATCTTTTGGGAATCTGTTCCCACATGTCGGACATTCTTTGAGACAACGCTTAGCTAATCAAGACAGTTAACCTGGTCTGGAGCAGACTTGTTCACTTGCGCAAGTTACCATGGTAACTCAGCGGGGATTTAAGACACGTTGATGGAATGGAACTCCCACTCAAATGAGCCAGTCGAAATAAGTCAGACTTTCCCTTAATCCTGCTTCGTGGAACGCCCCCTAGGTCCATTTGCAAAACCAAATCTGCATATGCACACCCAGTTTAATAAATATATTAATACAAACATTATATGCATTAATTCTCATTAAAAATAACAATATATACAGTATTATTATATATTATATAACATGATCCTGCTTACTTTTTATTTGCCATAGTAATCAAAATGATGCAAAACGAAGGACATCACTGTTATTATTATTATTCTTGTTGTTGTGTTGTTGTTGTCTTTTATGTTTGGTCAGAGTAGAAACTGAGGTAGATGTCAATCTGTCAGCAGTTCATACTATTGATTATGTTTGCTGACAGGCTTCAGACTCCAGAGGGTTAAAGCTTCAAGTATAATTTCAGATGACCTACGGATACTGTTTTATTTTTTATTTATTTAAGGAGCTGCTTTGAATCAATAAAACAGAAGACCTTTAAGTAAGGCTACAAGTGACAAGTTGTCTTGTCTCACCAGGAGCTATATCTCAGTTAATGATTTAATTGCGAGAAATTGTGATTTCTTCCTTCATTTGTTTATATTAGGAATTTTACTGGCAGATGCACAAGGAGTATCATTCTACATTTTTGTCTTTGTCAAAGGGTGACAGTAGCACACTTCCCTCATAACACTGATCTATATGTGATATAGTGCATTTACTTATAGACAGTATAAAATGTTTAACAACACCCCCTGATTTCTTTTGCAGTTAAGCAAACTTATGAGTTTTTTTCTATATTAGTTATGTGTCACATAAGACTAGGCCTATTGAAACACATGCCTGGCATTGGAAATAAAGGAGGAATGCTTTCCTTTACTGGATCTTATCAGCAATACCCTCCCGTTTTTCCCTAGTAACCTGAAACCCAGTAAGCATGTAAATTAGGCAATAAATATAATGTGACACACAGAAGTGCAGCCATTGTTTGGATTGAAATGGAAAAGATACACTTGAACACCCCCCTCTAGTTTGTGTAAGCAATGCTTTTATGGAAACTGATACTGAGGATAACATTCATACAACAACTACTTCCTCATGTTTTCTAAATCTTTAGAAATATTTTATCACTTTTTTAATAAGAAATGATTATTATTGTTCTTGTTATCATTGTGATGGGTTGTTGCTATTTAATATAGTTCTTTTAAACTTAAATATACTTCATATTTGAACTTAACATTATCATTAAAAATAATATTTTTTAATATGATTATATTTTTCACGATTGTACTTTTGTGTGTGCAAATGAATTCCATTATAGCCAGAGAACGCAGATCTACCAAACAATTTGAGTGACTTGTCTCTCTCAGACTCCCTATCCTTAATGGACAGGTGTCCACTTAAACTCTCAGGAAAAGCTGACACTAATGGATTGTTTTATATGCAGCCTCTGAGAATGGAAAAGGGCTGGAAGAGCTTAAATGCTGAAGTATCCTGGTTCTGTGGCTTTCTGAATAAACAGTAGAGTTTAATTTTCCCAGTTAATGCATTTATAGAACTTAACCTCCATTTAACCGTGGAATTTTGAAACAATCAAATAGGTTGATCTTGACAGAAAAGAAAAATGCAAAATATTTTTGTTTTAAAAATGTTTCCCTAAAAATTCTCTTGCTGTTTGATTAGGACTTTCTTCCATATGCAGTTCTATGTATAATGAAACATTCAGTGATATTCTCTTATTTGTTCAGTGTCTCCAAATTACTAACTAATTCCATCATAAATCAAGTAGCTTCTGTTTCCAGGTTGTTCAGTATTGATTGTATAATCAACAGTATGGGGGTAAAAGTGGTTGCATTCATGGTCAAGGTTCCTTAACTCAAGTGGATTGATTAAAACACCAGCACTTTTTTCACATCTGTATGGTATTTCTTCATAAGAGAGAGAGAGAAACTGAAAAGCAATCAGCTTACTCAGTTTGCCTTTTCCCATGAAATAGCTATGGATTTCTTAAATTATTTAATCAATAATGGGAATTGCTATTATTTTGCCACAAAGACAATGTTACCATACTCGTATATTACTGTGAATAAAACCTAGCCCTTGCCACAATACATACGTGTGTGTGTGTGAGTGTCTATCCATAGATATAGTGACTACGATTGTTTTAAATAATCTGGAAAATTTCTCTTCAGTACCATCACTAAAGTTTTATGGATTTCATTGATGCTGTTTTCATACATGTTTCCTTAAAACTCAGTTATTCAAAGATAATCACTGCTAATATTAAAAACGAAACATTAATTTGTAATAGTGTTAGGTAATGATTTACATTAAGAGCAGCATGTAAGTATACTTTAACATAGAAGCTACATGCCATCGGTATGATTGCTCATTGCATTTTCTTTATTTGCTTATTAAGGTTCTGTGAATGCATTATGGACATGCACTTTGTGTTTTGTGAATGAATTATGAATGTATTATGAAAGTGCGCTTAATTTAAATTGTTAGAGGGGTCTTAAAATGTACTTAAAAAGACAGTACTCATATTTTTTCTCTAATCGCAAATCTTTTAATTACAAAGATTTTTTTTCAATACATTATCTTTCATTTATATTATCAATAATGCTTGAATTTTCCAAATTAAACAATGTATTTACCTTTAAAATATAAATCTTACATGCATAATATGATCTCAAAATATAAACAGTGAGATGTTTTCATTAGAAACTTTACACTGTTAATGCATTTATTTATTTTTGGGTTTTGGGTGGTGCTTGTTTTTTGAGATTTATTGCACATGCAATTCCATCAACACCTGCACCAGCATATCTTCAAAAAATCTCTATGGTCTATGCAAAGAAATACAGGATATAATTATGAATTTCCCTCCTGGACAACAATGACTAAAATTCTCTTCAATTATTCCCCATGGCAACAGGAAAAAAAACACAAAAAGACCCAGAATGTATGCGGAGAGCTGGCTGACTGAATCTGCAGTAGTGTATTTCTTGACTCATGAATACCCAGCACCACTTTCCACATATACTTCAGGGACATAAGCCTACATGGTAATTATATGCTTCGGAACACTTAAGTTAAGTACCCCAATAATATAGTGAGAGCATATGTTCTCTAATCCTACCTGAAAACCAAAATAAGATCCAGGGTAAAACTCTGTTAAAGACATTAATGATCTAATTTGATTTTTGGTCTGCAGCTATATAGATTGGTGATTTCTAGATCACAGGCAAAACAGACTTCGCAGCAGAGGAAAAAAAATTCAAAGAAACATTTAAGTTTCATTTTTTTCTTACAGGCTAACTAGTTAATTTTGGATTGTGCATTTTAAAATGTAGTTATGACAGATAATAGCAAGAGTTCTATAGAGTAGTGTGATGAAACAATCAATAAATAGCATCCTATCTCTTAGTGTCATCTAGTGGCGAAATTTTCTTACTGCATAATACAGACTTGTTTGACCACAACTTGAGTTTAAGAGCCAAGGAGATGCTTTTTGTCCTCTGCATCCCCTTTCCCAGTGTCAGAGTGGGTTCACAGGGCAGGTCAGAAACAGAAAGGCCTGCTCCTTGCCCTTCAACCCTGTCCTTCTGATTCTGTCCCTCGAAGGCTCACAGCATGTCATCGAGGAACTCAAAGCACACTGTGGTTTAGATGAGCTGCTTGAGTGACTGGCCATAGTTAAGGCATATCCGCTGCCAATAGAGCAGGGCCCTCACGCTCAAGTGGGTAGCACTCGGGGGACTCTTACAGATTGAGCTGACATGCTAGCAATCCGACTGCAGACTGAGGTACCCAAGGTTGATGGAGGAAAGAGGTCTTCTTTGACCCCACACTCACCTTTCCCTCATCCAGCAATGGGAGCAGCATCTCAACCCCAGCTGGCAGCAAAATCCAAGAAACATGGTTTCTTACTGTCTAACTAATGGCATTTAACATCCACTGGGTTACTCAGGGTAATACGGCAAGAATATTCTCACGAATGGTATATCAATTAAAATCAATATCTGATTATACGGTCAACTTTTTAGGTAACCATTAAGTGCCCACCTTGATGTAAGTCTCGCACGATGTGCCATAGCTAAAATAAACTTTGATGAGGTCAGTGCTCAGAATTTTCCTGAAATATTAAATTAATTCTTGTCTTGGTTGTGAAAAATAAATTATTATGGCAACACCAGGCATGCCTAATAATAAAAAAAACTAAAAGACCTAAATGTAAAATTATGTTTACTTATAAAGATTACTGTGCAGTGAGTTCCTTAGCTGGAGTGAAACTAATGAAAGGGTTATTTCAGAATCCATCTATCCCTGCTACCTAAACAACACTGATAAAGAAATAGACTGATATATTAAGTAAATAAAATCTCAGACAGATTCATGTATGAGAAAATGAGAGTGAATAATGATGGTGCACACAGGAATTATATTTTCTGTGTGAGATATTTAAGGGATATGCTGCCATACTTATCTTGACTTCATGCACGTGGGCTACATGTCATTTCATAAATTAGTTTCACAATCATATAGGACAGAGTTACTCTGATTCGGTTGCCTGTCGAATGTCCTATATGTAATATTAATGGTATTTACCCTCTTCCTTCTTTACTCAAAAATTACATCACTACTGCTGACAGTAAACGGCACATAATAATTGTATTTGTTAACAGTTATATATCAGTTGTCATAAAAATGTTACTTTACCTTTTGCAATCACTTGACAAATGCTGCAATTTTAGACATTTGCCTAGCTGGCTAGTCAATATCATAAAAGCACATGATATATGCCATAAGAAGTTTCCTTACATCATTTTGTGTGCCTTTCCCTAGGTCTTCAGTACAAGATCTTCTTCAGTTAATAGTTTGTGCATTTGATAAATAAACTTTAATTTGATCTGACTTGGTTTGTTAAAAGGGTACAAATATGAGCTTGTGTTTCAAACAGGTCTGTGTCAAAATATGATTCAAGATGTTGATAACCTTAATTTATATAAATCATCATAAAACACTATGAAATTACTGAGAAATTAGTAACTAAAAAAGGGTCAGAGAAAAATATTATTATATTTTTGGGTTCTTAATACAGTATATCATTAGCCAGGGTGTGAAACCTTCATATACAACTATTATGCCTCCAGTGATTGTCCTGGGTCAAGATGGGAGAGGCTTGTGTGGTGGACCTGCTGATGAGTCATCTTTCATGTTTTGTCCCGCATTCAGGTAGGTTTATGTACAGAGATAATCAAAATATGCCACAATGTCTACTTCCACTTCCGTTTACACTTTGTGGGGGATTTGTGACGATATGGACAGCCACATCATGTAAAACTATTAGGTACAATGATTACTCCACTTAGCCATACAATGGTCAAGCAATATGATGCCCTTCATACCGCCTTTGACTATTTAATCATGATTTTTCCCTATTAAATTACAATATCATCCTTGATATAAGAAAATTAAAGATCCTGAAGACCTAAACATCAATGAACCTAGTGCAGAGTAGATTTCCAACCATGTCATCCATCAAAAAACTGCAGGCTTTTCTTCTTGAAGGGCGAATAAACAGTATAAAAAGGATTTCAAGAAAGATTGAAGCTATTTTGAAGCCACAGGAGGGGCCTAGTCACTGGACCCAATCCCGCCTCCAATTTTAAACAAGTACGTATTTTTGCCATGTGAGGGGCCATTAAAAATGATTCAGTTCGTATGAAAATTGAAAACTATGTTTTAGTTTTTAAATGAAAAGTACTCAATTCAAATGTTTTTTTTTTAAATTACAATCATTGTGTCTATATGTGTGGTTCTCTTAACTGCCACTGGCAAGACAAACATTTCATAACTTTTTCATAAGCACTAGTTGCATAAATAAAACCATTTTTTATTTGCTTTGGGACATTTTGAAAGCATGGGTGTTTCTAGCTATTGAAAAAAATCAGGGGCTAAGTCAAGTTTACCTGGGGCTTGACTTTTTTTTCTTTTTGAAGTAACATTGGCATTGGGTCTAAAATACTCAGGGCTAGGCTTGAAATACTCGGGGCTATAACCTCAAGTGATCGGACCTAAAGACACCCGTGGTTGAAAGCAAAGTGGGCCTTCTGGTTTCCACTGGCCTTCCATCTATTGAGAACTTTTTCACAATACACGTTGATTTTTCCATGATCATGTATGACCAATCTTGACAACCATTATAGCCATGTTGGTCATGCTTGTTCTTAATTACATCTTAAGTCTTAACATTGCAGAAAAGGATTTGACAGGTTGTGACAGGCAGTCAGACGCAGCTTTAGCATACATAAAATTTTATCAGAGCATCTCTTATGCAGTTTTTCAAATTTTATCATTAGCATCCACCCCTCCAGATTATGCAAATTATGTCATCGGGGTAGGGTTGTATTGATATATCATGGTAGGGCCAGGTATTGAATATCAGGATCAATATCTGCAATACAAACATTGGTATTACTTGGTATTGGATAAAAAAGGGAATCAGTGGTATAATCCATACCTAGTCTCCACCTGATACTTATACTTAGATAACCAGTATGATGGGATGCAAAGCAAAAGTAAGTGTTCCGTTGTTATGGTTACAGTGTTTGCTTCACATTGGATGCTTTTTTTATATCAGTACAAAAAACATTCTAAGCAAAGCCTTTTCTATTAAAAAAAAATCATTCATCTGAATGCTTTCATACATAGTAATGTTGTTCAATATACCATCATCAGTATTGTATTACAATACCAGAAATTTAAAGCGCTATGATTCTATCAATTTGACAATTTCAATATCTAAAAATTTACATCACATAGTGCCTATGCCAAATCTGCACTTTGTGGAGAGAGAGTCGCACTCATTTAATTTTATGTGCAGAGAAGTTACACAGATGGAAAATGGAAACCACTTTTGCCCACTGCCCACCTCTAGTTGATAAGCAGGGTGGAAGAAGTAAGATATTTTATTATTTGAGTTTTAAACCACATGAACAGGGCAAACCTGTGGTCCAGCAGCACAGTAAGCTAACTCTGTTACAAGGGGGCAACACATTTAACCTGGCAAACCATCTGTCTCTTGCTCATTCTAATTTATATTTGGAGTTTAAAGATCATCAAGTATGCATTATAACAGGTACATGAAAAAATTTTATTGATGTAATTCAGCAGTTATAATGTTTGATATTTCTTTTTAAGTCATGTTTAGCCTACATTCATATTTTGTTCCCTGGTCGCAAAAAGTGGTCTAGGCTAAAAGACAACTAAAATAAACACATATAAACTTAATCTTGACTGCCAGGATCGGTGCCTGTCTAACCTTGTCCTATATGTCTTGCCCCAATTTAGCCAACAGATGTCACTGACCATCCTGTTTCTCCCTCTGTCTTGTAGCCCATCAGTAACTAGTGTGTTTCCTTTCTCCTGGGCTGTCGTGTGGCTTAACAAGCTGAGCAGTTGGTCATTATCCAGACTCCCCTTTGGGTTGTGGGCTCAAGAGGTCAGCCTCAACCAATTGTTATTTGATGTCTGTTCACTTGGTTTAACATGTGTTTTATGTATTTCTGTTACAATCCCTTGTGTTTGCTCCTGGGTTGTATTGTGCTCAGTTGTCCTTGTTTTAGCTTCCCTTGGTGTTTTTACCTTTTGTGTCTGTTCATTGACCTCGCCTCCTTCTTGTCATCCTTAGTCCCATATAGCCCACATCTGTTTGTCTCCCAGTCCAGCTCCCAGTTATGCACCAGTTCCTCGCATGGTGTTCATTTTCTTTGTGATTAATTTAACTCATTTTTTATATTACCTGTTTTGATTTTGGCCCATTATCGTCTGTTTATTTTCTGCATTCCCCTTTATGTTCTTTTATGAGTTTTATTACAGTTTTGTTTGTGGTGATCCACTCCATGGAACTTCTCTCTTTCCTTCACTGTGCCTTGCCATATTAGTAACAGCTCAGGCCAATCAGAATCTATGTATTGAATGGAGTCTCATTGGTCTATGCATATTTTACTTGGATAATGGTATTGCTGTTGGTTTCATTCATGAATAGGACTGTATTTTAAAGCAAATTAAATATATATATTAATAAATATAAATATATATACTGTACAATTCCAAGTAACCGGCCCTTTATATTATATGCAAAATTATCATATATATATAATTTACTGTATAAAACATTTATATCATCTTTAAGTCATATTGTTTGGTGTTTTTAAATCTTGTTATCACCATTCTTATTTCATTATTGTTCTTTTGTACCATTTCACCTGCTAGCTGCCAGCACTTGAGACAGAAACTGTCCTATGTTCACGTTGGGCAACACTCATGCTGCCAGATGTGGTGCAATCGTGGCCACATTTTTGTGGTCTCAGAACGGTCAGAAAGTCAACCAGTCATATGTTGTAAGTATAGGTTGTAAATTGACGACGGCCTGTACAATTAACTGTTTTGTGTCAAGCACACTTAAATCTTTCATTATGTAATCTGATACAACTGAAAACAGAAATAGACACATGAATTTAATTAACTGAAATTAAAACCCTTGTAGGTACATGCAAGCATGTTGAGAATAATAATTAGTAACCATTTAGAAAACATCAAGTATGCTTTCTTTTTTTGCACTGTCCTACAGTTCATATTTAATACTGATACTAAGATCAAAACAAATTTAATAATAATTTGGAGCTCCTTTTTTGGATCATAGGTTCCTGCTACGATCCGTGGTGTCGGGCGGGTAAGTAGATGCGGAAGGCAGGAATACGGGTAGGAAAAGGGTTTATTCAGGCAATACAAAGGACAAAACACCACTTCCATGAAACGCTACAATGACAGATCTGGGGGAGACTGACACAGACGTGGACTAAATACTAAAGACAGGCAGGAATTAATCGACAACAGGTGATCACAATCAGGAATAGACACGAAGTAGTGAGAGGGGCGTGGCACACACGAGGCTCGGACGGGCAGGTCAAAACAGTTCCCTTATGCTGTCTATAATTGTCGTAGTACAAACAAGACATTGAGTAGTACATTAAATTGAATAGTACAAATAAAACTATAATATATGAATTATATTTGTGCACCAAGCCATTAACTGGACATGTGGTTATTAAAAACATGGATGGATGGATGGATAGATCAATTGACTGATCAAAACCTTCCCTTAAGTTTATTTTTTAAATGAGACATTCTTAAACTGTTGACTATTATGTGATTTGTGATACAAATTATTACAGTGCAATTTGCTATAGTAGACTGATTTGGGCAGTTTTCAAATGGTTGGTTCTGTACACTGTACTAAGTCTCATTTTACTCAGTTTGTTCCTAATAAACAGTGATTTTGCCACTGATTGAGGTGACATCAAAAAACAATGCTGTTATCCATTCTACCCAAGAATAAGGCTTACAAGGGCAACAGGCTTAAATGATAGTAAAGAAACGTCAAAACAGCTGTGTGTCCAATCCGATTAGGATGGGAATGCACAATGAGTCACTTCCGAGCTTGATGGTCACTGCATTCCCCTAATATCAGCTGGGCCAACATTAGTCACCAGTCAATCACAAAAGAAGTGAAATTCAAAAGCTGCAACAGATACACATTCAGGTCACCACACCAACAAGCTCTAGACAAATCTTATTACTGGCCTTTTGGGAGGGCCGTAAAAAGGCCCTGCTGTCGGAATGACCCCGTTTAACCCCTTGATTTTCTGGGTTCAAGTCTAATTAACCTTTGGGAGGAAGCAACAGTATTCTAACCAGCCATGCTGATAGAGAGCAACAGTCATCATTCAATTTTCTGGTTCATCAAAGGGCAGTGGTCTTATCTCAGTTGTTTCACACAAAGATAGGCATTTATCAATGTCCAAATACCACAGTACCCATAACAGCCCTGCTGGATGTCAGATAATCAAACTTGTCTTGGCCAGTGGCCATCTGTGCTGTACATGCTTGGTGATATAAACAACCAAATAGCATTTATTTCAATTTAATATAATCTCTCTCACAATTTGAACTGCTGCTATATTTACTTGCAGCCAAATGTTACTGTACTGAAAGTGTGCTAACACGATTCATAAACATAGAGTAAAGCTGTATTGTGGCTGTATAAAACAGTACGTATGTAAAATAACTTCAGTCATCCTCATCCCATGCCTTGCATGCATCAAAAATGTCAATAAATCCAATCAGTCAATTATCTTTTCAGTGGAAATGTCACAAACGTATGTGTCGCTGATCATGCCTTGGGAATACGGTGTGACAGAGCCTTATTGGTGGCCTGGCAACATACTGTAAAACAAAGCGTTTCCCTCGGATGTGGCCTGATTAAAGTGTGTCCATCTGCTGTGCATTACGACAGTCGGGGGAATCCCCCCCCCTGCACACCGACCTCCCAGAGTCAGAAATGCAAATCACCAAGTGCCACGCTCCTGCCATCACGATGGAGGATGGAGGCCCCTTCCTGTGAGACAACAATGGCCTGCTGCGAGCTGGGCCGCCGCTGGCATGTTTCCCTTTTTCACAGCAAATGGCTGGGGCCTGAACAAGGACCGCAAGGGGCGTTGCTCATTCAATTGTCTGCTGCAGGACATTATGTGTCGTAGCCATATGAACTTTGTTCCCGCTGTAAAATGGTAGTCTTTTCCATTTTCCTGTCCCCAGTGACAGATGTACTTTTATTTGTTTGCTTGTTACCAAATTCCTGATCTGTGTTCTCATTTACATTATGATGCAGTCAAGTGATGTATGTGCTATTTATTGATAATTTAGTCCTACCAGAATCAGTCACACACTTTTCTATTGTCTAAATCATTCAGATTTAAGCCTGAAAATAATGTGAATAATATATGTAGCAAATACTTTTATTTATAATTTTGTTGCCATTTTGCATCACATTTGTATTAATAACTTATTTATGTATGGTTAAAACAAATATTATTTGATACGTCTTTTACTATTTGATATATTCCGTTTCTTGAAAGTGAAACTGTTCTTTATACATTTGACATATTCTCAAACAAATGTAAGCTAAGAAAATCAGCTTTAAATTGCACTTTATATCACCTTCATCAGTTGTATAATAATTTTGGCTTTAGCTTTTCTGCATAATTAAACCCCTGATGCTGTTATGCATTAATATGTCCTTGATTTGATTATCTTGATGGCATTTAATTTTCCATCACCAGGGTACTGATCAAGTTTTCATCCACAATTTGCTAAGATAATTAAGTAATTTTACAGTTCTACAGTGCTCTCAATTGAATCATTTAAATAAATTTATGCAGAATAAGAAATTACTTTTCTGACATGTTCTGACACCAGTTGGTCAGTATTGATCTAAAAAAACACTCACAGTAAATTCTGATACAAAATTGCTATGTGATATAGGCGTACATGCAATGACTAAGACTTTTTAAGGGATTTATTTTAAATAACATTATCATCTGTGAAAGAGATAAATGCGCACACACACACACACACACACACACAAACACACAATAAAAATGTGAATAATGTTTATATTACATTTTGTCCCCACAAAGATCTGTTGCAATGTAATCCAAAAAAAATTTCTAATTCCAAAAGTATTGTATCATGTTTGGTTACATATGGTTAAGGTTAGGGCTGGTAGGGGTTAAGATTTTCATGTTGGGAGTTTTCTGACGACTCACCAAAAAGATATAATTACAAACCTGTGTGTGTGTGTGTGTGTGTATTCATATATAATTTTAATCCTCACTTGAAACTGTGGATCATTATATGCATTGCTAAGATTTCACTTTATGTAATTTAGCTGTTTCAGTGTAAATATGGATTATATGCAGTCCCTTACCTACAGGTCATGCTTACCAATGGACTGCCGTAAAGTTTATTATATTTAAAATCTAGTACAAGCGCCTCCATCTGATGATTTGGCCACCAGGCTTGTTCTTCTAGTCTGATCAACATGCATTCTCTCTGTTTATGACCTCCTAGCCTTTTTGCCAACACATAGCAATAGAAACAATGGTGACCCTTTAAAACATCAGTACTTCTAATATGTTGTTAAGGTGGAAGGGGTCCTTTAAATTTGAGGCTTAACTAATAAAATACAGAACAATAGTTAATGCACATTGGGTTTACACCATTTCAGTGTTTTCTTTACAAATGCATTGAAGCTAAGAGAAGATGAATATTTTATTGCTTCCATGTTATTTAATGCTCCGGCATTTATGCTGAACCCTTTATCCAAGTTTCTGGGAAATTCACAACATGTTCAAGCTCTTTGTGGAATGTGGATGAATTAAGGGCATCTCCTCAATCACAAAAAAATATAAATGCTTCGAAGCTTTTTGAATAATATTTCTTTTTCCTACATCTTTAATTTTAATATTAGTGTTAAGCAAAATCATAGTAATTAGTAATTTGATTGTGTGTAGCCTGTTTTTACTGTGTTCATATTATTTCAAAACAAAATAATATATCAATTAGTCACATAGAAATATCAGAAAATCTAATTATTTTTAGTTAGGGTTATTTATTTAGTGTAGCTTTACTTTAATTCCAAGTTTGCTTTATGCTGTGAACAGCAACAACTTTGTCTTCAATAGTGTGGTGAATTATGTTTTTTGGTGATCAGCAACCATTCTCAAAAAGTAAACCTGGCAACCAGTTGTAGGGAGGTCAGTAAACATCTGCAGCAAATTACATGACTCATTCAAATTAACAGAAATAAACAATGAGTAGTCATTCACAGGGACCTTTGTGAACCTTTGTGAACTTCATTTTGATTAGGGTTTAGTACACTGACCAATACCTGATTGGCCTGGCTTGACCAAAAGTCTGTCTTGTCCGGTATTGCCTTCCAGCCATGCTGAAAAAGGATTCACTCAAAATCTACATGAAGCACAGTGAACCTGTTCTCCACCGTGATGATGTTTGTCGTAGCCCTAGAGGAAATGTTGGACGTGTCTCTCACATTCTTTGTGTACCACCTATATGCCATGCCCAGAAAATGATATTGTGATTTCCAGAGAGCTAACTGCTTAATGAATTTCAAAGTAACAATTTTGCCCATTTATGAAACAATTATTTTACATCTGTGATTCCTTTATTCTGGATCAAGTGAGAGAAAGAACGCCAAGGGTGACTCAAGGGTGAAATGGCGAAGCTCACGTCGATTACAGTAGATGACAAATGTGTCTCTATATTCAAATGGTGGAAAATGTAAACGGAATATACCAAAATGCAAATGTATAACAACTGTATATAATCATAAAACAAAAATCATACTCGAGATTTTTTTGGGTACTGTTAACTTTTTATGTAGCTGTATTTTAACACACTATATTTTTCCCCCACATATTTATTTAATTCATATCCAAATTTTCTTAAAACAATGTACAACAAAACGCACCTGTTCCCTGTTTTTTTCACTCTTCATTACCGATGTTACAGTTTCCTTGTCTGAAGCGCACTGGTGTTTTGAAACAACATAGAATAATCTAGCGCCTCAGTGCTAATATCCCATGGGGAGCCCTTGTCAGAGGCCAAGTTTGAGGAGGATGATGTCCCAGATCAAGACGAGCAACTTGCTCCCAGGAATTCAGTAGGGTTGTCAGTAATTCTATCACAGGGCTGGGTGGTGAATGTATATAAATATGCATATTTCTTTATGTGTGTCCTCTGAGGGAAGCCCTGGCTGTTTTTGTTTTTGCCTTCCTTGTTCTTACCTGCTCTTTGGTTGGGAAGTGCCAGCCAAAGTGGACGGTGCTGACAGATGCTTCCTTCTTCAGTGTTTAGCCCATCTCAGGTGATCATTTGCTTATTGTTTTCAGCGTGCAACTTTGTTAACTCTAAACTGAAATGTAAAAAAAAAGAAAAATGTAAACAAAAAACGCTTTCAAATCTGGGACAACAATCGCATTCTCAATTAAAGCACTGGTGACAGACATGGAGAATTTCTCAGAACAAGCCTGCTGCTGAGTAAACAGCTTGTGTTGCTGCCTCATGTTTCACCAGTTAAACACAACCAGTTTGTCTCAGTCATTTTACATCCTTCCTTTATGTACATGCAAAAAAAAATTTAAAAAACCAGTGAGAAATTGGTGGGTAAAAAAATTGTAAAATAACAATTGACAAATTATTATTTGCATTTAACAGCAGCGAATTTCTACAGAAAGCACTGTAATAACTATTGTCTGTAAACATAAGCATGTGATTTATCAAGTACAATAAATAAAAAGGGTGGTTCATTTCTTTTATTATTGTTTTGGCCACTGCTGTGCCAATTCAGTCATCATGTTGTTATATGGCATCCAACTGTGTGTATAATTTAAGGCACAAGTAAAACAGAAGCGAACTAACCGATTGTGTTGCCAAGGATTTGTGAAGCTGCTGAAGTAATGTTATGCAGAATTTATTGCATATTGTACACCCATGTGGCACCACAAACTTTGGATGGGGAAAAGAGAATAAAACATTGATTGATGGATTGATACTGCTATGCTATGTGCATCTCTTGCTTCAATATGCTATGATATAATGTATCTACCAATATATAGAAAACTAAACATAAAAGATTAAAACATGCTGTGATACCTATGCAGCAGTGAATTGTAATATTATGTGAAGACAAAGCCGTATTGTGCTTTGAATATAGTTTGAATACAGTTTAGGTCTGACTCTCAATCTCCCAAACAACATTCCTGGCATTGTAACACATTGAAATCCTTCTGCTAATTTATCTCTGATTCAAACTTGCATACAAACACTATTGTTGAGACTACAAAATCATCACAGTATTTAAAATAGGCTGGCTTTGTTTAGCTAAGGAGCGATGGGCGATTGAGGACTTTTTGCTCTCGTTTTGTCACAGTCAGTGGTGGTAGCATCACTGGTCACCTCCCACCAGCACCCAATAGGTAGTGACCTTTCATTCACGTTCTGAAATGGAGATGGTATGCATTGTATACAGGATGTGAATTCAAGAACAGAGGAAATATACTTTTTATTAAATGAATATCAAGCTTTTCTCAAAGTTATTCTAAAACCTCCATAAATTCAAACTGTTTTTAATTAACACTAAACTTTTATTTCCAATAAAGTAATGGCTAGATGTGGTGAGTTCAATTAGGCATAACCCATTAAAAATAAAAGCAGACCCATTCTATGTCACTTTGAAATTTGCATGTTGGTAATGTCCCGAAAGCAGTCACAGAGCTCTGGGAAAGTGTCACACTTCAGAGTTATCAATTTGAAACGAGAGGTGTATAGAGAAAAATAAAAAGGCTACAGTGGGGAAGCTGCTATTGAGCTCTTGTTTCTCGCAAAATGGATTGACCTTGACTCCCCCATCTTTAATTATAATGGTATCTGGGAACTACGACGAGCTTCCCAAATAGTACTCACTCTCACCTGAGGATGATTTTTACTATAGAGTGGACTGGAAGATAATGAATTCTTGCTGATATTTGTACTGGAGAGAGATTAATCTACACAACACAGTGGTGTTCATATTTTGTTCCTGGATAGCCACAGTTAATCTCAAAGACCGAAATTTACATCTTCTAATTGCCTATGGCAGACAGTATATGGCACAAGGCAGGGGTACAACTTGGATGGATGCCAAGTCATAGCAGCGTGCCCACACACACACACACAGACACATGCACACACTCACACACACACACACACAGATTGTCTTATCCAAAATCCCAGAACAAATCTAATTTCATAAGATCTAAGTGATCATCCCATCCTGGGCTATTCCATGCCTTGCGCCTCTAGTCTCTGGAATAGGCTTCGATCATGGATAGAACCAGCGGGTGCAGAAAATGGACAGATGGATATATGATCTTACAAATATCTCTTTCAAATTTCATCTCTTTCTCTCTCTCTCACACACACACACACACATGAACAGTCACACACACACGCACACACACACACACACAGATCTGTACTCATATCTTTGTGGAGACCGTCCATTTATTTCAATATGTAATACCCTAATCCCAAAAAACAACCTTAACCCACATCCAGCCCTGACCTTAACCATAAGTAGCCAAATGAAATATGTCTTTTGCCACTTTTTTTGATTACAATCACAGATTTGTATAAAATTGAATTCCCATCCAATGTCAAAATAGTAGGTTTTTATCCCATTGTGTGATCCCCACAATATTATGCATATCTGAACCCTAGGTGAAGAGTTAAAGAAGATTAATTTATGTTCATTATTTTTCTCAATTTATTTTGCGTTGCGTCCTTACTGTATCAATTAGTGTTGCATCTTTTCCTAGAATTTTACGTGTCTATATATGTAGATTTAATCTACGTAGTCATACAGTATTACAGAGCAATTAATGTTTATATGTTACCCTGTTTATTTTGTTGTCCTCGTTACACTAGTTGACTTCTACTTTGCAAAGGAAGGAGATGCGTCAAAGCTAAGGGCTGTACTTGCAGCTAGGAAGCAAAGAAAAAAATCAAGCATTTGTGTTGCGAAATCCTTGACTTTTTTAATCACTGATAGAGTTTACAAAAAGAAAAAAGGGAAACTTTGATTGATAACACTAAGCAAACGATCAATAAAGCCCCTGAACTTACATCCACACTGGCTACTCACGAAATTACTGATAGCGTATGTTTTATTCACAGAGGTCTTACAGCACATAACCCTAACAACAGACACAAAAGCAAGTAATTTCCTCAGTGATGAATGGATTCATCTGACCTTTTTAAGGGGAAATGTATGTCTTAAAATCCCATGAACGCTGACATGAGCATTTTTAAGACAGGATATTGGAGCAATGTCAAAAGAGCACGTTTCCAATATAAAAATGTGAACCTTTAGTGGAATACTTACAGTATTGTTTGATATTTGGGCATCTTTGTCAAATTTATACTTGGCAAAGATCAATTTTTATGAAGGCCTTGGATGGATATAAATGGCACTTTGGCTTTCTTAAATCCAAAAATAAAACAAAATAAATATAATGATATGTAGGTCATTGTGAAATCTCTTTCAAAATCAGCCTTAAAATACTGAACCCAAGCTACACAAGCTGTCACAAATCGACCTTGAATTTACAGTCGACCAGATTTGCATATGCGTACATGCCATCAAAACCATATTCACAGAAATAAAAGAATTTTAAAACTCAAATTTCTCTTAAAGAAGAAGGAGTAGCATAAAAATGAAATGGATCCAGCTCTCCAGGACTGAGGTGACGCACAGGCTTTTCCCAGTAAGTGTATCCCAGGACTGAGGTGACGCACAGGCTTTTCCCAGTAAGTGTATCCCAGGACTGAGGTTACGCACAGGCTTTTCCCAGTAAGTGTATCCCGGGACTGAGGTGATACACAGGCTTTTTCCAGTAAGTGTATCCCGGGACTGAGGTGATACACAGGCTTTTGCCAGTTAGTGTATCCTGGGACTGAGGTGAAGCACAGTCTTTTCCCAGTAAATGTCTCCCGGGACTGAGGTGATACACAGGCTTTTCCCAGTAAGTGTATCCCGGGACTGAGGTGATACACAGGCTTTTCCCAGTAAGTGTATCCCAGGACTGAGGTGATACACAGGCTTTTCCCAGTAAGTGTATCCCAGGACTGAGGTGATACACTGGCTTTTCCCAGTAAGTGTATCCCAGGACTGAGGTGACACACTGGCTTTTCCCAATAAGTGTATCCCAGGACTGAGGTGATACACTGGCTTTTCCCAGTAAGTGTATGCATATACATGTTTGCTGACAGCCTTGACGGGTTTAGATACACATACACCTGTAGCCAAACGTTTTTGACTCACCTTTGCAAGATTGCATACTGTCTCCTGTATTTGCCCCATCAATACACCCAACCTCACTGAAAGATAGGGAGAGAATGAAAACTCTATACAAGCTGAGCAATGCAGCCTGCATAAAATTTTGACTGGGGTGGCCATCAAGTTATACTTTTTTTTTG
>JABFEB020000113.1:11731233-11746553 GCA_019775895.2 Stomatorhinus ivindoensis
CGACACTGGAGGTAGAAAGCCGCAGAGCAACGACACTGGAGGTAGAAAGCCGCAGAGCAACTACACTGGAGGTAGAAAGCCGCAGAGCAACGACACTGGAGGTAGAAAGCCGCAGAGCAACGACACTGGAGGTAGAAAGCCGCAGAGCAACTACACTGGAGGTAGAAAGCCGCAGAGCAACGACACTGGAGGTAGAAAGCCGCAGAGCAACGACACTGGAGGTAGAAAGCCGCAGAGCAACTACACTGGAGGTAGAAGGCCGCAGAGCAACGACACTGGAGGTAGAAAGCCGCAGTGCTACCCACAAAGCTACTCCCTCTCCTAACCGCTTTCATTATATATACAGTGTGTGTTATATATTTATATATTGACTCACAGCCCTTATATAATATTTAGAGCTAAATATTTAGCTAATTGCTAAAAAAAAAATAGTTCATTGCACAGTTTTACGTGATTAATCACAATTAATTTAACGTAACATTCAAATTTATAATACTAAATGTTTATACAGTACATTTAATCCCCAAAGTAATACACACTTAACACAAAGAGGAGTACATGGGTCATTAGCATACAATATAATTTCCCGTAATTTTTAAAATTAGTTTGAAGCCACACAAATTATACTCTGGAAAAATGGTTAAAAATCATCAAATGAAAGGAACAAATGACATAATGCTAATGTACCTAAAATGTTAACATGATGTCTTTTGCTCTACATAAAAATCCAACATTGCATTTCACAATAACAATGTTTCCAAAAAAATCTCAAATTCATGAGAATGACTCATATTTTAATTCACATGTTTGATATTTAATTAATACCTTGCTGATTAATTACATATAACACATGTACATATAATCACAGGTACTCAGCAGGTGGATTGAAACACTGTTTAATTCCTAATGCAAAATCAATCTATAGTCTAAAACCTATTGGAAAATGGCTCTATTGTCATAATGCAGAAGCGAAGGAGGCAGGAGCAGGCGTGAGGGCAAACAAAAGGGGGTTTATTCAAGGAAAGGGAAGAGGGCAAACCAAAGTGGACCATGTGAGGGCAAACAAAAGGCACAACTAGCAATAAGTGAAGCACTGGCGCACACAGTAGGATGACATCAATGACCAGACTGGGGAGTGCAGGACTGAAGGATGCTTTATGCAGGGCACGCGAGAGGCACCTGGGGTGATCCATACAAGGGCCTGTAACGAGAGGTAAGACTAAACAAGCAACAGGTGTGGCTCGTATGAGACACACTAGGGAGAGAAGGAGGAGGCTGGAATGTAGAGTGTGACATCTATTAACAGGAGCCTGACAACCACTGAAACTGCCCTTCACAACATGAAAGATCTTATATTTTAAGGTATAAGCTTTAAATAAAAAAACAAATATTGCAAATTATATTTTTACTCTATGTATACCTATGGCAATTTTTAAAAACAAAATAAATCAAATCAACATCTGGATGATTTGATTTTAGCTCTGAATTCTGTAAAACATCACAAGCCAAATATTCACATCGTTTGCAACCAGAAAGACATATTAATCCATGTTCATACTATTCTCCCATTTGGCTACACTTTCATTGTGTGATATACAGTAGTACAAAGCATCGCTGCAGAGCAGAGCACCCAATGAAAATCCACCCTTTGCGAATTCGCAGCCTGAAGCCTGGGCTGAAATCCACTCCACGGGAAGTTGTCCTTACGAATGCCACGAAAGCTCTGGAGAGGAATTATAAGTGCCCCACGGGCAACCTATTGTGCCTCTTAAGACCAGACAGAATTAATCAAACCAGTAAATTGGGGGCCTGTTCTTTTTTTTGTCTTTGTGGAAGTCACTAACAGGAATTATAATAAGATGACTTGATTAATACTTTATACTAGTGTGTCTGGTTCCAAGCAGGCAACCCCTGTTTTCCAGAGGCTTAGCCACTGCTCAGATCTCCTTAGGGACTGACTTGAGTGCGTGCCTTACAAATGCATGTCATCTGTTCAAAGCAATAAACTGATGGGTTGGGGAAAGAAACAAAAAACCCCCCATTGTCTTATTGCATGTGTAAACAAACCCGTTTCCACGTGTCCACCATAATACCTAATCAAACAGACTTCCTCTCCAAATCAATACTTCTAATACTGTCAACAGAAACATAGTGGCAGATGAAAATTCAGACCCACCTGTAGACCCCGCAAAAAAAACCAATTATTTTTGTAATTGACACTCTGATACGATGCACTATTTATGTGTGATATATGTATCTTATATATTTTTAATAGATGTTTATTACAGATCTTATATAACAATATTTTTAAATATATATGTACCTGTCACGTTCAGCGGGTGAAGCGTGCCTGGACGCAGGTGGCGTGGAGCAAACAAGGCAACGAGGCAGGAATATCCAGGGAAACGGGGTTTATTCGGATAACGAGATGGGGAAATGCCACAAAACATCACAATGACGGATCTGGGGTTACTAACACAGACGCGGACTAAATACACAAGACTGACAGGAAACAGATGATCATGAGCAGACGAATTAACAACAGGTGGTTTCCAATCAGGGTTGAACACGAGGAGCGAGGTGGTGTGGCACACACGGGGCTCGTACGGACGGAGTATGACAATACCATTGTGCCAAAACATAATGACCACCCCCACACGGCATGAATAATGTCGGCTATCTTGTTAAAAACGGCACATGTAATGATCTACGATAAATTAGACGGCGAGCCAACATTCAGTACTTATAGTCAATGTGTTGAATGCTAAATTAATAGGCAGAGGGAAAGACCTGAGTGAGTGTGAATGATAAGGGCCAAATTGTTATGGCCAAGTGACTGGGTCAGGGCATCTTGAAATGGCGAGGTTTGTGGGGTGTTCATGGCCAGCCATGGTGAGTGGCTACTGAGAGTGACCTGAGGAGGGTAAAACATGAAACACTGACAGGGTATTGGGCACATCAAGGTGAAATGTGAATGAAGGCTATACCATGTGGTACAAAGCAACAGAAGGGCTACACTGGCACAAATTGCAGTAAAATTTGATGATGGTCATGGGATTAATGTGACACGACAAGGGCATTGATCCCTGCTGCGTGTGACGCTGCTTAGCCGCAGGCCAGTCAGAGTGTCCATGCTACCCATTGTCCACTATCCCCAATGAAATGAATAAATCAACAGGCAAAGACAACAACGGCATGAGTATAATCTCCTAAATAATTTTGCTTTTTTTTTTTTATCCATTTCTGATATTTATACTGCTTTTGCCACATGCAGCTGAACGTGTTTTCTGGGCGGTGCCAGGATGCGTAGTTTAAGTGGTTTGCATGTGTTATGGATTTTTTAAATCTGTGGAAAAACATCTATACAGTGTAGTGTGAGTTCTTGCATTTGATATTCCACATAGTTATATTTCATACATATGTTTTATTAAAGCTTAGCAAGCATTCAGGGTAGCTCAGTAGTTATGTGTCAGTATGTGGAAGGTGCCTGTTCTCCTTGTGGGGATTCTGCTGGGTGTTAAAGACCTGCTAAGATGAACTGGACTTGCCAGACTGTCTGTAGGTATGAGTGTCCTGTAATGAGTTGGCACCCCATCCTGTGTTATTCTCTGATATATGTCTGGTGCCATTTTAGATCAAGGACAAAAATACTGCTACATATAATAAAATATAATGCCGGCAATATTACTTTAATTATTATGTGTTCTTAAGTGGCATGGATTTTGCATAAATAAAATATTTCCAATTTAATTTCCATCACTTTCTATCCTGGTGCCCATGGAATTTCGGCTTTCATGGCCAACATTGATTTGCTATGACTTAAAACAGTATGACATGGCAATGTACTTCACTTCCAGTCATACTGGGAGTCATGGCAACTAATGTTCCCATATTTCTGGTGCCAAGGTTCAAAAAGCAATGAGCAGCACAGTTGCAAGTAGTCTAGTCTTGCTATTTAATAGAATAAAAGCTAGAGGCTTGGAAGTACTGGCAGAAGCTTATGGAGCATTTCGTTTCTGAGGACTAAAAAGAGAGATCCTGCAGGGGGTCACCTATAGAAGATATGTTACTCAAGTTTTCTTTTTATGTCATATTACTGCAGGGCCCTTAACAATGGCTTAACAGGCCTCTTCGGTACTTTCAGGACTTTGATTACACTACCTTTTCAGTAGGGCAGATAAAGTAGTCAAAACTGCAAATACCACTGATATGATTTATGAGCACATTCTCAAACATGTAGCACACTGTGATCAAAAGATAGCATGTCCCTGGAGAAGACCAGCTGCTGCTGTACTTGAATAACATGTCATCAGCAAATATCAATAAACTGGCAAGATTGTAGGTGTTGCATGTAATGTGAAATTTCTTACTAACAAAGCTTTTGCTTTGATGAGCAAGTAAAACATACGAGCCCCTATCACAGGCACAAATTCTACATGTTATAATACTAATAAATGTAGCAAGTAAAAGCATTTGACCTATTAGTTAGAATACAAGCTTTAAGAATCTCCAAAATCTGAACTGCCACTCAACATAGCATTTCAATACATACAACACAGTACTACTTGAAGTTATCCTTTTATGAATCATTTACATGTCCAAAGTGTGAAGTACAAATTATCCTTGTTATGCACCCTGATAATCTGAGCAATAGGATTTGAATATAAGTCATATAAAGATGCCTATGAACTTAGAGATCAGTGGTCATTGTTGACACACCACCGCACTCAACAATGAAATGTGCCCTCTGCATTTAACCCATATGTGACTTTGTAACATAGCAGGGGGAAACTAATCCATCACCTGGGGAGGAGTGTATAGGGGCAGAACCTTGCTCAGGGTTCCGATTGGTGCACAATCTTTTAATTACATGTGCGCTTCCCTAACCATTAAGACACCATTGGCCTTACATATATTTAGAACTGCATACCAATTTATTTTAAAATACCAACATATCTAGATGCTGCTTCAACAGTATTAAGCATTATTTATTCAACGAAAACAACTATAATGGAATGCAAATCAATTAAAAAACTTTGTAGTTGTTTTATTTTTCATCTGGGACCATTTGTTTTCTTCCACAATGAATTCTGCTCCACATGACATAGATAGAATATTTGCCAAAAGTTCCATGCAAATTTATGAAGAAATATATGAATAATTAAAATAAGATATTTTGCCGTTTTCAGCTACCCTAAATGTTGCATTGATTATATCCTGTTATGCTGGTTGGAAAAACAATTCTTCCTCAACTGTCAAAGCATGGTTAAAAGAACCTGAAACAGATGGTAGGTGCAAATGGAAAGATTAAATGTAATTGTTGACTGGCAACTTCATTCACCAGCCCTCTGAGGACCTAAAATTAGAACTGTTCATACTGAGTGAATAGTCCAGAGCTATGCTCTGAGCTTTACATTTTTCTCTATGAAAAAGATTCAGTGTAACTCAGTAAAATATATCAGTTATAAAATATGACAATCTTTCAAGAGGGCAACCAGCAAAGAGCTGAATCAGGAAGTTGATTTTGGTAAGATATTCTTCAGCAGTAGAGAAAAGAAGTTGTGCCACATAAAAGGGAGGCAGCTAGGAGCAGAAGAACACACAGCTATGGACTTACTGTAGGATGCTCCTGCGGGAGTCATGTGGGATTCATCATGTATCGAGCATCTCAGATTTAGGAAGAGCTAAACTGGCTACAAAATATGAAAGAAATACTACAAAGTTTCCATGGTGCTTAGAGATTATTAATGGTTGAAAAACAGCAAAAAAAAAGAAACAAAACAAAAAAAAACAAACAACAACAATATCAAGACTAGATTCCTGAAACATTTTCCTCTGTAACTAATATCAGTCATTAGAATCAGAGGAACAGAAGTTGATGAACAACTACTAATGACAAGTGGTGCTCCAAAAAGCAATTACCCCTCCTCACATACTACATTCCTGCAGTGAAGATAGTGACATTGTCTACTACAATTCTGTCTAGCACGTTACATCAAATACTGCTATTGTTATCCCACAAAGCAAAGTATTAGATACTTAATTCTGTCTATTAGGGTTTGAATCATTGCCAGACATATTTAAATTCAAAGGGTAACTTAATGCATTGACTTCTCATTTGCACCAATGAGAATGATATTTCACTTCAGTGTATGACTCCACGCATCATATATCGAAAGTTAACAATAAAAGATCTTTAGACTTGAAACATTTTTCATGAGCTCATAATTATTAAAGCACATCAGTACTTTTACTATCATCACTCATATTTTATGAATTAAGTTACTAATAAGGACATTGCCTTTGTCTACCTATCTTTCTAATTTATTAAGGTTAAACTTTTCTTATGTCAGTTTTCCACTGTCCTCACAGAAAAAAATCAAAGTAAAAGAAAGAATGCAAATATTCTTGTAAAGACCTAGCCAAGAGATAAATGTTCAGGCATTGTCACTTGATATCCTTAAACTTTTATCACTTGATATCCTTTTATCTGACCGATCAAGATTTTGCTGTTCCTTGGCAATTTGTTGAGTGGGCTTAGTGATTGATGGATCATAAAATGCTGCTGTATCACAGGCAGAAAAACAGCACCCTGGTGCTTCCACAGACAGTAATTAAAGATGACAGCATGGGTACACAGAGCCCGTATCCTTTGATCAGCCTGTCTTGACAAAAATTTTGTAACCCTTTTCTTTTGCAGATCAGAACACATGCACTGGTCTCTGTAATAAATAGAACGCATTTCAGATATCCTTACCGGTGCATCTGTATTTCTGTACATATGTTCTGTACATATTACAATACTGAATAATGACTCCTTATGTGTGTGGCATAACCAGATAGCATTTAATCATAGTATCCACTTATTTCTTAATATTGTTAGAAATGTAACATCAGAATGTTTTATGCTTTTATCCAAATGTGTTTAATATCTCAGCACTTTCTCCCTTTACTACCTTTGTTGACCTCGGTGACCGTGATCTGTTCGCGATCATATTGAATGATCATGCTCATCTATTGTGTTGCGAATGTTGAACAAGAAATGAAGGTCAGGCATTCTCTGACATGTGTTACGTATCTATTTCCTCTCTTCAGCCCTTCATGATGGTTGAGGGTAGTTTATCAGGTTATGCAGCTGGAGATAAATACAAAGCCATGGAGGTGTGGGTCACGGCACAAGCTAATCTGATTATATGACAACAAGTGGGAAGTGAGGGTATTTACAAAACATCGACATTTCATTTGTGCAAGAACCTTGTAAATTTTTTGAAAACAGCACCCTGTTTCCCATGCTGGATAAAGAAAAAAAACTGTTATCCTCTTTGATAATTTCAAGTCAGTTGTTCACAAGTAACATTTGCAACACATGCAATAAAATAACATCTGGCAAAGATAAAAGCTAACATGTTATTTTATCACATTCACAAAAAGGTATCCTTATAAAGACGAAAAGTGACATAACAATGAGAAAGAAATTGTTTAAATAATGTGAACCAGTCTTTTGAGTGCTGGTTAAATGACTTATAAAATAGAAATGAAGAAATTACCTCATACTGGCCAGCAATTTTAAATAAAACAGTAACTGAATAATCATCAATATATATTATATAGATATTATATTTGCACATCTAGAAGATGGCAGAAGACATATTTCTCAATTCACAAACATGAGTGTGTGTTAACTGACCTACGCAGAAGGTTTCAGGGCTTAATACACTTCACCACTGAGATTTGGAAGATTCATTGGAATAAGTTCCATGTCACAGGAGTCACAGGGTATTTCATTACTTTATAGAGTTAATTTATTAATGTATTAAAATGGCTGGTTGCTTGTGGCACATCTCTTTTCAAATGCAAGGCTACAGAACATACATTTTAATTCCTACAGTACTTCAGTAACAATACTGGTTTCTTACATCTTATAACAGGGTCATCTTCAATGTTAGATCCTTCTGGGTAATTCCAATAACAGAAATGTATAACTAGTATTTTTATATGACATTCATAATTAATATCAGCACATATATTCCTAAATATTTAAACAAAAATGAGAAATTATAGGAGAGAGAACTCTATGTCTAACCTAGACCGATATTATTGAATGTCTGTTTATGTTACTTTTGCCTATCTGACAACATACTTTAACTGCATATTTGCACAATCACTCGATAAATGATTTTCACAGCAGATGACAGGACTCACTAGCAATTGCTCAATAGCAGTTTGATTCAGGTTCAAGTCGCTACAACCAGACTCCTGCCATACGTTGTCTGAACTGGCAATCCATACTGGTATGCAAACCTCAGAATACAGATATCAAGATAAAATACAGTAAGTTAGTCAATAACAGCGAAAGATAATATTAGTCGGGAAATGCGTGCTTGTTTGTTGTACCAGTGTCTTTATTTCATAAAACACCAATTTCTTTAATTTCTAAAAATGTGTCCTTCTACAGTGATGAAGTTAACACAGAGAGTAATTAATAGCCATATAAAATTCTTTGTACATTATCTGCTTGCATTGGTCACATAGACAAATATACACAAGTAAACATGCCTGTTCAACTTCAGTCTCTGACAAGCACACAGAAAGACTAAACACATTGCTGCCCTTTACATAAACTGATATTCTTCGGCTGATCTACCTAATAATAAAAGAAGTGACAGCTATACAAGCGGGAAGTAAAGAAAGACTGATAGAAACTGGAAGAGCAAATTCTCTCACCCTCTAGGACAAGGGCAAACACTGATAATTTATGTTTTAATGAGATTACGTAAGTGATTAAAAAAAGAAATCCTAAGACAAGATTGTTCTCTGTTGTGCAAGACTGTTGAAATTACAGATATGTTGTATCACTGTTATTCATAATTCAAAGACTTTTTCATTGACAGTTGCATAAGCATTATAAGAAAAATCTGCTTTTTAAATAGTGTTATCACTTATATTTCAAAAACTGTATAGAGGACAAAAGTTTCCATTATGAATGTTGGAAAAAATTATCCAAGTTATAGAAACAAACTTAACAGTGATAAGTTCAAATCAATTGTGTGGTATGCAGGGATTTGCTAAAGATTACCTACTCTCAAGTCATTGAGTCATTACTCTAGAGAACCACTGCTTTACTAAGTTTGTACCATGTGTTATACGAGTATGTACTTGAAGTTTACCTGCAAGTCTTCGAATAACATACACTTTGAGCATTATCCATCAAACCAAAATTCTATTCTTTTATTAGTAGATACCCATCCAGCTTCCATCCCATCATCCAGACCACAGCCATCCAAGGACCTGGTGCCTTTTCAAGCAACATAGGACACAAGGAAGTGCAACACACACAATTTTAGAGATTCTGTTTCACCAACTACATGTTTCTGGACCTGCAAACACCAAACACACACACACCAAACAGCCCCGAGTGGGAGTTGAAACGCTTAACCTGGAAGGAGTGAGAAATCCTTTATATAAAAGGATTTGCAATCACAATCTGTTTAGTACGTCATACAAAAATTAACAAGATTTAAGCTGAGCAAATACATAGTTTACACACCATCATCAAATTAATATAAACATAGAATGCATTGCTAAAATTATGGAATTCAGGTGCTAACATTACATTCAAGTATAAACCAGTCACCTTACACAGAGCTCATTTTTTTGTTGTTTGTACAAAAGGCCCCTTTCAGCTCAGCTACTATGACCTTCAGGACCATAACCTTGAAAAAATAGGTTTAGTTTCACAATCATGGATTGGACCCTGTCAATCCACAGTATTGGCGCCTTGGAGGCGCTGTTTCTGGAGGTGTAATACAGTCCCATCATACATCTGGGTTAATGATATATTATGATACACCCAAAAAGGCTGATGAGGTAATATGCTTAATGCTAGGGTCTGACTGATGGTGCAGACTACACAAGAAATGCGGTGCTTTTCCCAGATCACTTAGCAGGGATATATGAACTACTTAGTCTCCATCCTTAGAACAACATTTATTGCTATTCCATATCTTTATGGGCTATTTATCCATTTTAAGAGTTATTCCTAAAACACCAGTTTAGATGACGTACCCGAAGAATCACACAATGTATTAGATTATTCCACTATTGATTCACCACAATATTCTTAAGTTACTTTTAGGCTGCTAAGTATAAACTGTGAAGGTGAATTATCCTGCAATATGATTCCTACTTCAGACATTTTATTTTGGGTCTTCCATGACATTCCATGATGCTTTGGAGATGCGGAGAATCGGTTATTTGTGTTCTTTATGGAAATGACTCACACCCATGGTAAAGACATCTTGATATCACTTACTCCAGGGAATGAAAGTACCGTGTCAAGTGATTCTCATGCAATGCCTATCTAACAGCTTTAGTTATGCAAATATAGTAATTGAGCTGCACTCTACAGAACAGAGAGACACTCTACTTGGCTTTATCCAAAAGGGAATTAACAGAATATCTATAGTTAATATATTCCAGACTAATAACATACAATACTGTGCATGCATCTAGTGCAACCGAAATAAAACTATACACTTAAATAGATCAAGTAAAAATGTTAACGAAATCTGCAGTTTAAATTGTTATCATTTACATATGATTATTAGAGATGCACCGATTGTGTCAGCCAGAATACTTAAAATGTGAACAGGATTATGTGTTTATTTGTATCTCAAGTGTTGGTAGCATGAAGGGTTACACTTGGTCTGCAACAATGTTTAAGAAGGTGGTACATGTCAAAGTAACATCCACATGAATGCCAGGACCCAAGGTTTCCCAACAGAACATTGCCCAGAGCATCACACTGCCTCTGTCACATTTATTTCTTCCCATAGTGCATCCTGGTGCCCTCTCCCTCAGGTAAATGACACACATGGCCGTCCACATGATGCAACAGAAAACGTGACTCATCAGATCAGGCCCCTTTCTTCTATTGCTCCGTGGTCCAGTTCTGACTCTCACATGCCCATTGTAGGTGCTTTCAGAGATGGACAGGGGTTAGCACGGGCACTGTGACTGGTCTGCTGCTACGCAGCTCCATACATAGCAGCCATTGTGCTGTGTGTTTTCTGGGATAGACTCTGAGCTCTGCATGAACCTGTACTAGGTGTCACTACTTGAAAGATGAAAGACTTGAGATTTTTATTGAATCAAATGAATGTGGATGGTAAACAGGATCACAAGGGATCAGAAACTGGAGGACTATAGGGCACAGGCAACTGGAAGGGTCGACATCAGTGACTGGACTGAGGAGCATAGGATTGGGATGCACATATATATGAGACTAATGAGGGAGCTAACGAGAGGCAAGCTAGGAAAGATGAGGGTTAGAAATGAGAGGCAAGACAAAAGGGATAAACAAGTAACAGGCATGGCTCATTAGGGCTGACAGTAACCCCGACTCCCCACCCCTCGAGGCACGCACCCTGGGTACAGGGATAGGGACAGAGCATTCAGGGAGTCAGACACCAGAGGGGATAACACCAGGGTCGGGACATGGAACCAAACACTAGGGCAGACACAAGGCCAGAGGACAAAAAATGGACAGGACCAAGGACACAGGGCAAGACATATTATGAATAGGAACATGGAAAAGACAGAGATACAGCCAGGGACCAAAGGGACAGTAGTAGGGACACTCAACATGACAGACTCCAGATCAGCACAGACAGGTGGAGGGACAACAAAGACAGGAAAGGAAACATATGCGCTGGTCACAGAGGACTCAGGCTAGAGCAAAAAAAAAAACAGGCAGGGATATGACAATTATATATTGCATGGATTTATGGATGTTTAAGTTCAAAAGTGATCATTTCTTTAAAGTATAAATGTATGGAAACCCTTGCTAATATTCATTCATGCATAGCAGCACAAGTTATTAAAATTAACAGATGATGAATTTCAACAGACATTTAATGATAATATTTTTAGGGATAAAGGAAATGAAATGATCCTTTTCGTTACCTGTACTACCAGCCTCTAAGATATTTATTCAACTGTGGTCAAATCAAACACGTGGAACACCTCAGTGCCTTGGTGCCAGCTCTGTCTATAAAAGGTAATATTTACCATCAATCAGATTACATCCACTGCATGTAAAGTCCGTGAATGCCAGCAGGGATATAAAAGCAGCATTCACTGTCCTGCTAGAAGCTCTAGGCAGCTGACATATTTACACTTTCATCTTCAGAAGAAGTTAAAGAGGCATAAAACATCTGTTAAAAATACTCTTTTTTTAAAATGACATTGTTGCATCTTCATCAGTAACACTGTATGCTTTGTAATCATATCTGTGTGAGAATCATAAACTCATTTCTATGGGCAAAACACTAATCCCAACAATGATAACCTTAAGCCCCGCACACACAACAATGACAATCGTAACCCACACACCTGAAAAATGGTCCCACAATGTCAAAATAACAGGTTTTTATTACATTGTGCAGGACTTAATAATTTGTTTATTGTGTTGCTGAAATTGTTTTAGAAGCCAGACTTTCTTAGGCAATGACAAATCATGCTTCATGGTTCATATACATTATGCCTGAATAATATTCCAATTCTCAAATTTAGATTATGCACACAAATGTCAAAATAAACTTTATCTACTTCTTGTTCTCATTGCTTTCATAGTCCACAGAAACAGTGGTTGCAGTATTCAGTGTATGTGGTTTCCATAGCATTAATGTTTGCTTAGTTCTTACCATTATGTTAGCTGCTACAAAATGTCCGCTTATCTTAAAAAGGAATCCACTCCCTCACTATATTCCACCACCAGACACCATTACCACCTACTTTTTGCAAACTTCAAACACTACTAGTCAGCATGCAGTGCAACATAGGCCAGTAAATGGGCCTGGCAGCAATTTTATTTTATCAACGGTTTGGAGAGTTTCCCAGCAAATGAAATACCCATTCCTTTAAAGACCTTTCATCATATAACATAAAGCGCATGTCTTCAATCATTATGAATAATTTTCTATACAATGTTCTGGGAATATTTACAAGTATTAAGATTATAAGTATTAATTACATGGGTTTGTCACATACAGTATATACCATCAGAACTTGAAAATGTAAATACTAATGCAATAGTCAAATGTACAAGTAAATGTAATATTAACTGCTGCCTGCATGCATTCCACTATGACATGGGTTGTTTCTGTCAATATGATAACTGAATTAGTTAAGGGCTTCAGTTCATAAAGAATTTGTTCATTGCTTCATTTAGTTTATATTATGCATACAGAAACCATCATAGGTATATAATATACATGTAAAATATGTTTCACCGTTCTTCTGCCATTTTATAGAGAAGCAGCAGTCCACATAATTATGGACCGGAGATGGTTTTTTCATGCAGTTGCCAAAAAAATAAGAAACAATATAATTGTCATGATCCGCCCGTCCGAGCCTCGTGTGTGCCACGCCCCCCTCGTTACCCGTGTTCTATCCTGATGGAAACAAGCTGTTGTATATCCGTGCCTGATTGTCTTCTGTATTTAGTCCGCGTCTGAGTTGGTCTCCTCAGATGTGTCATTGTGGTGTAACGTGGTGTTCCTGTGTCTGCCCTCCGTTTCGAGGAATAAACCCCATTTTCCCCCGATTTTCGGCTTCATCTGAGTCTGTCTTCTCCACGCCACCGACACCCTGTCCCAACGGCATGACAATAATGGTCATCTTCAAAGTTACATGGTACAGGTGAAGGCAAAGGCAGACTGAATGGCTATAGACCATGTCTTAGTAGCTGATTCAAAAATGCACCTCAAAATTTTACCATTTCCTAGTTCAGCACAATCTATGCGTTCAAGATATGTACTCTAAGGTCCTAATGCTAACTGTGGGTCAGTAATAGGATGCTGACAGCTAAATAGCAACATGTTTAAATGGCCTGATAACAAGAATAACACAAAAAGCCTCACAGAATCCTTGGCTAATAGGCTAACATGACTTTATCATGATCTTAGTGTCGCTGTGCTGGTGGCCTGACATGCTCCCAAACGACCCCCTTTTCTTTTTAAAGAGGTACATGTTTCTCTGTTCCCAGTCAAGTTATTTATATAAACTCCAGTTCAAAACTGATGGAACATAAACAACATTGTGAATGTATATAAATATAACTGAATACTAATAATATAGCTAATATGAATGATAATTACATTCTAATCCACCATATAACTAAACAGAAATACACACAAATATAGCAATATATAAATGTCATACATCATTATAAGTTTTTTGTTACTCATAAATAATTAGAAAAGTTGCATGAGTTTTTTAGTCACTGGATTTGGCTATTCAAAAACTTTTTTGGGTATATAACTGACGAGTGATGTTTTACCTGATTTAAAATTTCTTTGATTAAATAGACAAGATAGGCCTCTGATATTTGTTGTAGAATACCTTCTGATATCAGTAAGCAGGAGCCAAACCACAAACTCGATATTACCAACATCAAAATCACTAAGTGGAAGCACAATGAATGGAATACAGGTTGAATACTTATGCAGGGTTGCATGGAAGAGAGAGGGGCCTCTTGAAGATCCTTTCACCCCTGTCTCTGTCATACTCCATGGCCTTGAAGTCTCTGTAAGGCCTGTCTTCTGCTTTTATTTTTTGTGTATGGATCATTGGTTGTTTACTATAAAGCCAAAGAGATGTGGGCCAGAGGATGTTTTATCTCTTGTCAAGGCTTGCTTCAATTAATTTAATGGATCCATTCAGCTCCCCTTTTCCCCCCTTTCAGCTGGAGCCGTGGTGAATACATTAAAAAGATCTTATACCTCAAGATGGTACATCATGGTATTAGTCAGGGCACTCATTTTACCCTGGTCTTCTTTATTTTCCAGTAGATCAAATAATTAATGAGATCTCCACCTCAATAGGGCACTTCATCAATATTTTGTAGGTCCTGTGTAGCACTGGGAGGGAAAAATGCTTTTTGCTCTTGTAAGAGCTTTTATCTTTGTCTGTGTTCTGGTTTAGAGCATAAATATAGAGTTTCCAAAAACCTTAAAATATTGACCCCTTAGTATAATTAGTACACATATATGGAAAAACAAGAAATGATTTAAGGAGCAGTGTCACTGTAGCATTTCCACATTGAAATAAATAAGGTAAATTGTCTTGCCGAAAAAGCAGAAAATTCTTGTCTATTTAAAATTTAAAGACAGAAATAACCTAGTATTTTCCAGCTCCAACTTCCTAATAGAAAATATGATTCTGACTCAATGAATGCATGCAACTACAAAATACTTGATTTACTTTGCATTTGTGAAGTGGCACGAGCCTGGCCAGGTAATGTGTGTGTCTATATATAT
>JABFEB020000113.1:11763693-11784547 GCA_019775895.2 Stomatorhinus ivindoensis
ACCACCAAGCGGGGAGGCGTGGCCTCAGCCTTCCGCCTGGAAAGCGCTGACTCGGTGGGCGTGGCTACCGGCGAGGCGGGCGTCGGCTCTGGGGCAGGGGTCACTGGGGCAGGAGTCACCGGCACGGGTGCCGGGGTAGGAGTCACTGGGGCTGGGGCAGGAGGCGTGGCTGCCGGGGATGCTGTCGGGGCGGCAGAGGGCGTCAGCACTGCCGAGCGGGGAGGCGTGGCCTCACCCTTCCACCTGGGGTGTCGACTCGGCAGGCGTGGTGGCCGGGGCAGCCGGAGTCTTGGGTGCGGCCGGAGATGCGGGCGTGGCTGCCGGAGATGCGGCCGGGGCAGCGGGCATGGCTGCCGGAGATGCGGCCGGGGCAGCGGGCGTGGCTGCCGGAGATGCGGCCGGGGCAGCGGGCGTGGCTGCCGGAGAAGCGGCCATCGGCTCTGCAGGCGAGGCTGTCGGCGAAACGGGCGTCTGCTATGCCGGCGAGGCGACAGGCGTGCAGGCAGGCGACTCACCCTGTGAGCGGGGAGGCATTCCTTCACCCTTTCGCTTTTTCTTCTTGTTCCGGGTGGGCGTCGGCTCCGGAGGCAAGACCACCTCTGGGAGCGGAGACTCGTCGTCTTTAAGATCCCCCGGGAGCAGAGATCCGCAAGCCCGAGGGCTATAATCAGCTCCGTCTCCAGGTCTGCCTCAGTCGAGTCCAGGGGGCTGAGGCAAGCACGCCCGACGGAGAGAGAAAGCCCCAACTCCGGCTCTCTCTCCCTCTCTGGTGGGACACGATCGCCCAGAGGTTCGCTTTTACCTCCTCTACGCACCATCCGCTGCTGGGAGGAGGATCTTGGAGCAGGAGATCCATGCTTTCACCCAGGATCTGTGCTGCTTGCGGGTCCGCCCGAACTTCAGGGTTCTGGCTCCAGCCCCAGACCTCTTGGAGTAAGCTGAGGCGATCGCTTTGGGCTTGCTTCTTCGCCTTTTTTGAGAGATCTGTCATTCTGTCACGTCGCGGGTTGCAGCGTGCCTGGATGTGGGTAGCGCGGGGCAAACAAGGCGCTGACAGGCAGGAATATCCAAAATAGCAGGGTTTAATGAGACAAACAGGGTAAACGATACAAAACATCACAATGACAGATCTGACAGGTAGTGCAGGGACGCAGACTAAATACTCAAACTAACAAGAACGAAACCAAAACCAGATGATTACAATGAACGACAGCTGGGATCCATTAGGGGAGAGACATGAGGTATCAGGGGCGTGGCGCATGAGGCTTTCACGGGCAGGGTATGACAGGTATTGGTGCATCCCTAATTTAAGCTATTGAACTCTCCCCAAATGAGCTTGATAGGCCAAATGGCCTTCTCTCATTTGTAGATTTCTTATGTTCTTATTGGTTAATAAGTACTTGGATTCTTGTTTGGCCTTTTGGAGACAATGAAACTTTGGTTATTAACTTTGTTTTTTTTCGTAAAACACTACTTAATTCAGTGACTTTTTCCTTTATTACCAAAGTGCTTTTCAGTAATACAGTTGAGATGAAAATTATGAATGTGTTGAACTGCATACTGATTTAAGCAGTGTGCCTAAATTTAGTGCTGGCATTCCTAAAATTTTCAGGGAGGAGTGCCAGTGCTCCTAGTGCAAAAAGTTAATCTGGAGCCCTGTATTACAGGGGCCCATTTTTGCTAGTGAACCTCAGATAGATTTGCCTGAAACGAGCTAAATTTAATGTAACACTGCACAGCCACAAGTTAGCATAGCCAGTATTTCGCACACAGCGGCAACCTTACCAAGAGGCTAGTAATAACAGTGATAGCCTACAATAAATTACATAGCTATCCAACCTACTTAAAATTTACCTGTAATTAAATGGTTTAACATACTTAAGTGTTGATAGGTAAAAATTATGACATTTTAATAACAATCTGCTGGGTATTTAACATTCCAAGCTAGATAGCCAGGTTGAAATAATGTGGTAAAACCAAAAGATAAAACTAAAACATACCTGTACATGTTTCTTCAAATTAGAGACTGAATTTTTGAGACCATATATTTCAACAGGCTTAGGAAGGCAACGCTGACATGACAAAAAGACCGTAATACAGAGATGAATTAAAAAATAGTCCATACATTTTTTTTTCATCTGTTGGTAATTTTGCACCATGTCCATTTGCTATGGATAGAACGATATTTAACATTTTGAGTAAAATATATACAGATTTTGCAAGTAACAGATGTATGCAAACAACAGCTAACGATACTTGTAAGACTGAAACTGGAAACTGGGTGGAGTTAAATAGCAAAACTGTTTAAATTTTTCTGTATGGGAAAAACTGAATGGGAGTTTTTTAAAAGCACATTCTTGCTGGTCCTGGGTATGACGTTAAACTACATCCGGCTCTGCAAGTGATCCTCCAACTTGCAGGAAAACAATTTTTGCTTGGGTTTGGTGGCGGGATTGGCACAACTGCTCAATACAAACAAGCACGATACTCTTCTGCTCTCCACAGGAGTAACTCTGCTGCAGCCGCCCGCAGGAAGGCTGCACGCACCATGAAGGGGATGGGGGAAAGCCTTCGGGAGCCCCATCCCAGGATGAGATGAAACCATCGGAACGCTAATAGGGTCAGGCCTGTTGGGGATCGGGGCTGGTGTGGTGCTGAGGCGTCACCTGCTGCATGGCGACACTTGGATCCCAGTTTGAGGCGACCCATCCGGGTGGGCGCATGGAACATCTTGTCTCTCCGGCAAGATGACCATCTTCTTCTGCTGTCAGGGGAGCGTTGTAAACTCCGCATTTCAATGGCAGCACTCTCTGAGGTACGCAGACCAGGGAGTGGTCAGATATCTGCAGGTAGGTATACCTACCGTATTTTTACGCATATAACGCGCACATGCGTATAGCGCACGGGAACAAAGGAATTATGTAAAAAAAATTCTGCATAGCGCGCCCATGTGTATACCGCGCATGCTGCCCATTCACCTGAAAACTCCTCCCGCCACCCCCAGTCATAGATCATACATAGAAAGACAGAGTAGCGCTATAGGGTAGGCCTATAAAAGGTCATTGCCGCATGTTGACTTCACATTTTATGTTCGATCTCTTGAGATTGGTATTTTGCATTTATCTAGTAGATTTTCTCAATTAAGTTTAAATTTAAAGTATTTATAAAACCCCATCATGCCAGGAGTGAAACAAAAGTCATATACAGCGGACTTTAAGCTTAAAGTCGTTGCAAAAGTTGAGGAAATAGGCAGCAGGGCAGCAGCGAGAGAGCTTGATGTTGGGGAAGCATCGGTGCATGAATGGAGAAAAGAAAAGAAGGAACTGGAAAAATGCAATCCGCGAAAACGGGCAGTTTTGTTTTGTTTTGTTTCGATAGGACATTTTCATCTCCATTAAAATATTAACAGACGGCATCAACCATGTAAAACAAATTTTGCATAACGTGCACACGGAGATACCGCGCGGGAGGGTTGCGCGGTTTGTAAAAACACATATAGCGTGCCCGTTATATGTGTAAAAATACGGTACTTTTAATCTGGTAAGTCTGGTGGCTGCCATACTCAGAGAGTAGCTGTTGCCATAGTAGATCAGCTCCTTCCAATGGTGTCTGACGTCTCTCCTTTCAACGGGCGTATTATGAGACTCAGGCTAAGGCACTCCTTGGGTGTCTTCTCTGTTGTCTCAGTGTGTGGTCTGACTGCAGTGAGTGATGCCTCATTGAGGAAGACATTTTACTCACAACTTCGCTCAGTGATTGAAGGGTGCCCATGAGGTGACACTCTTCTGGTCATAGGTGACTTCAGTGCGACCACTGGCACTGACAGGGCAAACCACGAGGATTGTGTCAGTCCCCATGGGTCTGAAGATGAAAATGCCCTGAGCCGCATCATTGGACTTGGTACTTCAATACTGGTGGTGTTGTGAAGAAGATCGATCACGTCCTTGTGGGCAGACACTCGAGGCTCCTGCAGAACTGCAGGGTCTACAGAAGCGCTGTTTGCAAAGTCTGACCACAGACTTGTTGTTGCTATTCTGAAGATTCAGCTTAGATCCATTAGGCTACCACCTACTAATAGAACAAGGCTGGACTTAGCCAGACTCCAAGATAAAAGTGTTTCTGATGAGTTTGCATACAATTTGTCTGAAGAACTTGCAGACTTGGGTGCAACTGCTGACTCTTATGTGATGTGGGAGACCTTCTGTGATAAGAAACTGAAAGCTGCCGAAGGTTGTGTTGGTGTTGCCTTGGTTCCCAGAAGGAGGTGTGTAATCTCACAGGGCACCCTGAATATTATCGAGAGGCGTCGCAATGCACGACTAGGTGGCAACTCCAGTCTGTTCCAGGAACTGAGAAGGATGGCTGTCAGGGCTCTGAAGGCAGATAAGGAGGTGTTTTTTAGACAAATCTGTGAGGAGGTGACACACCATCTGTGGTCTAGTGATCCATTTCCTGCTTACACGGGAATTGAAGCATTACACACATCTGAATCTGTTCCTCTGAGACTTGCACTCTGGGCAAGTGATGGAACGGACCTTATGGATGACACTGCAGTTGTGACCTGCACTGAGATTGCACGGGTGGTGAATTAGCTAGGGGTAGGAAAGGCCACAGGGATCTGTGGTATCCGGGGTGAACTTCTCCAGGCTGGTAGCAAGGCAGTCCTTCTGGCATTGCAGGCAATCTTTGCTTCTGTTTCGGAGTCAGGCATCATCCCAACTGACTGGAAAATGGGATTTGTGGGAGTTACAGGGGATAACACTACTTTCAGTGTCGGGTCCTTGCTAGGGTCATCCTTAATAGGATCTGTGCACACTTGCTTGTTTGTCAGCCACTGGAGCAGTCTGGTTTTGCCAGAAGTCTACCATCGATCATATCCTTGCACTGAGGGTTCTCATTGAGCATAAGCGTGAATATAGGCAGAGGTTCTTTGCAGCCTTTGTTGAATTTCATAAAGCGTTTGACTTGAGTTGCCCTATAGGACATCCTGAGACTTTGCGGGATCCACCTGAAGTTGCTGGACATCATGGCTGTCCTATACACTGGTACTGTGAGTGCTGTGCAGAGTGGTGGGAGAACCCCTGCGTTCTTCCCAGGGTTGTTTTCTTGCTCCTACTCTGTTAAATGCGTGTATGGACTGGGTGTTGGGTAGGGTCATGGGGTCCAGCAGCTGTGGGGCATCCATTGGTGAAGAAAGATTTACTGATCTTGACTTTGCCGATGATGCTGTGATCTTAGCGGAGTCACTGGAGGCTCTGATCGGGGCTCCCGAGAGACTGAGTGAGGAGTATGGGATTCTGGGTGTCCTGGTTAAAGACCAAGATTTAAAGATAGCATTTACCACATTGGGGTCGACGGCGGCGAAGCCGTGTATCTTTCTTATGTATTTCAGTTCATAACTCGCTGAAATCTTATTGTAGAAAGATGGAAAAAAACGTGGACTAAATGTGTAATCTGTATTATTTTCAAAACGTCCATTATCAGAAGTATTAAAAAATTTTTAATTAGGTTGAATAGGCAAAAAAGTGAACCATGTCACCTTTCTTTGTTTTACCTGCATCAGGGGTGTGTAGTACCACACTCATGTGAAGAGCACTATTTGCCTTCTGAATAGCTGAATTACCGCATATTCAAATTTGCATTCGCATGGTTATTTGATGAACAACACAACGGTGAAACGCGATCCAGATACATCCCCGTCAGTGCCATAAAAGGAGGGGGGGGGGGGGTGTTGCCAAGTGTGAATTTATTTATCCAAAGTAATGTTGCAACTGCACCATTTAGTCACCTTCATGTAGCCAAGACATTGGTGATCAGATATCTGGGATCAAAACAAACTTCCACCATTGCTTACTATGTATTTTTACAATATTTCTGCAAGTGTTCCAAACTGCATTTTGCAATGTCTATACTTTTATGTCAAATTACAAACTTCACATAAATCTAATATTTACAAAGTACAGTAAGATTAAGATGAGTTTAATGCCAAAACAAATATATAAGAAATAACTTATTTGCCATGAATTAAGTTTTTGATATTGAATGAAATGTGTCACTATGCCCCAGTCAGTGAAAGTGTGTTCCCTACCCCTAGAGCCCAGAGGGTTAATGACTTCTTGGGCACAGGCATCAGTAGTGTGTCTGTGAGAATGTCAACCTTGATGAGAGATTTACCTACCACGGCAGCAACATTCATGTTTCTGGTGACTCTTCCTATGAAGACCGTAGATGGATTGGAAGAGCGTGGGGGGTCATAAGGTCGCTGGAAAGGGGTGTGTGGCGTTCCCGATATCTTTTCAAGAGGACAAAGGTCCAAGTCTGTAGAATCCCTGTATGGTTGTGAGACGAGGAGACAAAGACTGGACTCCTTCAGTACTGTGTCTCTTTGGAGAAACCTTGGGTACTGCTGGTTTGACTTTGTGTTGAATGAGCGGGTGCTAGCGGAGTCCCGAATGAGGCACATTACCTGCATTGTAAACGATCATCAGTTACGGCACTTCAGCCATGTGGCGCATTTCCCTGAGGACCCAAGCTGCTGGACAGGCCAAGGGGACACCCAGGTAACACCTGGCTGAGGCAGTTGCATGGCAATCCGGAGGGTGGGACTGGACCATGTATCTGCCTGGGGGATTGCTGGCCAGGATCCCAAGGAGTTTCGCTGTGTGGTGGGTGCGGCAATGCACTGCACCAGCCCATGCTCCCCAACCTGACCTGTCCTGACCTGACATTGTTGCAAGTGCAAGAGTACTTCATACCTGTTTCCAGCAAAACTAAATCTAGGAAACTGCAACCAAGGTGGTTTACTACAGAAATTAAGAATAAAGTCAGGAGGAAAAGGGCTCTGTTCCCCAAATGGAAAATAACTAATGATTTCAAAATAAAGCAAGAGAACCTAAGTGTTACGTTGCGGGTCGGACGAAGCAGGGAAGCCAGCACAGGAGGCAAGAAATATGACGGTAAGCAGGGTTTAATAAGGAAGTCAGGAGAACAGAACGGGAACAGGGCAGGCAGGCAAAGCAAGCAGACGGGAATACGGGGTAGAACTAAGGGACGCGTAGACGAGTAAGGCGGTAACAGTACACATAACAGTACAATGACGGATCTGGGGGAGACTGACTCAGATGCGGACTAAATATGCAGGACAAGCCAGAACTGATCGACAACAGATGGGTACAATCAGGATTTGACACGAGGTAGCGAGGGGGGCGTGGCACACAGGAGGCTTGAACAGGCGGATCATGACACTAAGTCTACAGGTTGACTTAAAAAATAACATAAGACTTGCTAAGAGGAATGTAGAAAGGAAAATTGCATTGGAGGCAAAGGATGACATAAAATTTTTCTTCCAATATTTTAACTCAAAAAAGGCTCTAAAAGCTGAAATCACTCATTTGCAGGATAGTAAGAGCCTTATAATTGAAAATGAAATTAATATACTAAATGAGTTTAATGTAAAGTTTAGTTTACACGGGTGTTCACAGTAGAGAACATGAGAAACTTACCACCATTCAGTACAAATACAGCATTGTTTTTACAAATATATGCATAACTGAGGCTGATGTGGTACAAAGCCTAGGTAAGCTCAAAATAAACAAATCACAGGGCCCCGATGGCATCTAACCTATAGTTTTAAAAGAGATGAGGTATATTACTTGCCAACCATCAACTTTACTATTCCAGAAATCCTTATCTGCTGGTGTGGTACCTTCTAATTCGAAGCGTGATAATATATCACCCATATTCAAAAAAGGGGATAGAAGTGATCCAGCAATCTATAATCCAATCATTTTAACTTGCATAACTGATAAATTAATAGAAGCAATCCAAGTGAAAATGGTACATCAAATAATGTTCTGATAGATAGCCAAAATGGATTTAGGAGAGGTAGAACCTGTTTAACTAATCTACTGGAATTCTTTGAGGAAGCAACAAAAGAAATTGATCACAAAAAGGCCTACGATGTGATCTAATTACATTTCCAGAAGGCCTTCGATGTTGTCCCCCCACAAATGGCTCTTGCTTAAACTCAAAGCTGCAGGGATTTTAGGAACTGTAGCAGCCTGGATGGAAAACTGGTTAACAGACAGGAAGTAGCGAGTAGTTATTAGAGGCACAATGTCACAGTGGGTCTGCGTTCATAGTGGTGTACCACAGGGTTCAATTTTAGCACCACTATTGTTCCAGATTTACATTAATGATATTGACACCAATACATACAGTAAACTGGTTAAACTGGTTACAGAGGCTACAACAGGATCTTGATTTAATTACTGACTGGACTGATACCTGGCACATAGATAAATGTAAGGTAATCCATGCAGGGAGCAGAAATATAAAGTACAGATATTTTATGGGTTTCACTGAAATAAAGGTAGCTGATAATGAGAAAGACCTTGGTGTGTATGTTGATGCTTCCATGTCCCACTCTCGCCTGTGTGGGGAAGCAAATAAAAGGCCAATAGGATGTTTGGTTATATCTCTAGGTGAATTTAAGTCAAGGGAGGTGATGCTACGATTATACAATTCCTAGAATATTGTGTGCAGGTTTGGTCACCATACCTTAAAAAAGACATTGCTGCCTTGGACAGGGTACAATGTACAGTAGGGCTACAAGAATGATTTTATTTGTTGTGAATCTTTGAAGTGTGTAATATTGACTTCTGCTAGTTAACAAGAGTGCTGTGTTTGCTTAACCCATGTTGATGGCTTTAGGGGGATGCGGTAATCGCCTGGTATACTGATTGGATAGGCTAGGCAGGGCGCCAGCTAGTGATTGGTTACCTAACCATTAATTTGACGCCGGTGGTGTAACCTGGTTATTGAATGGGGGTCTCATCTCCTTGTGCAGTTTTGTGTGTGTGTGTGAGTGACACTTGGCTAATAAACTTGTATCTTTGAAGATCCTTGTCTTTGCCTATTCCTTGTGTATCGCAAGGGTTGGAGGTTTGTGCCTGTTGTGGCACCGTTACATAAGTAATGAATTTCACATGAGAAATACTGATCTCTTGTTTGGTCATCATTACTGAATCACGATGCATCTTTAATGACTATATTTGTTCATCATTTGTCCATTATATGTACTTGACGTCTGCGCCTTTGTCTCTGTTCCATCCCTGCTTGGCACGACAATATTATTATTAAATGTATTCATGGTTTATTATTAATTTTAAAATAATTCATAAGAAATCTTTATTTTTAAATGTATTTTATTATATAATAATAATTACTGTTACTGTCTATCATTGTCTAAATGTATTTTTACTGTCTAAATACTTGTAGGCCTATTCAGTTAGTGTAAACATGCACAATGCTATCACAACGAATGCGAGGCTGAGACTGAAGCCTTACCCTTTGTTTCCGCTGAGAGATGTGCCGCATGACTCATTTCCCTGTGCGTACAAGTTATCTTAGGTCGGCATTCACGGTTTGATTTCTGAGATTTTGATCGAGCTCTAGGTAATTTTTTTTGTTTATTTTTTGGTTCAAATTCAAGTTCTAATGAGTTCGAGAACTGAGGTACCACTGTATTTGTACCCCACCAAGTAAAATGTTATTATTCTTTATCATCTGAACACTTGCGAAACAGCATTCAATGTTTCACAAATCTGAGGTAGCAGTTGATCAGATTATTTTAGTAAGTGCCAATAAAACACATTCTTCCTAGCAATTCTGAATTCTCAGTAAATTATTACTGTGTGGATTTCTTACAGACTTTACTGTGGATTTTAATTTTAGATTTTGCTGGATTACCCTTTTTGGACAAGTTGCTTTGGATTTACCTGATCTCCTGACACGTTTCCCTGTTGTTTTGATTGTGATGTCATTTCATTGTGATGCAAAGGTCTTAAATAATATCAAACTTTTATTGAGCCTATAGTATATCGATATCAATGATAATCATATTGTGATAATTAATGCTGCAATTTTATCATCTAGCCGTACCTGAGCCCCTCAACGTGGAGGTGGGAGACAACAATGCTACCTAAGGAGCCATCATGCCAGTCAAGTATACAAAAGCATGTCATAATTTTTGAAAGCAATGGCAATATCAAACATAAGCCTGTCACCAACTGTTTTGTGTTAATCTCCTATTATTATATTTTTTAATGATACCTAAAACACACACTGATGGTGGGGCCATTGTTGGTGCCACTATCCAAACTGGATAGTTGACAGCAACTTTCCACATTGGTTTGTCCAACCTGTCCCTCGTCCAGATTGTTTTATATATTTTGGTGCTTTCTGTGTGTTTATTTAATTAGGGGTTCTTTGCAGCAAGAAAACCACCATGCATTTGTCTGGTTTTCCTTTCTGGTTTAATTTAACTAACTCTTTCATACAAAACAAAACACATTTCTTTTTTTTGGGGGGGGGGGGGCAGGACAGGCTAGTCCCTGGAGCATTTGGGGTTAAGGGCCTTGCTCAGGGGTTTGACAGTGAGATCACCCTGTCAGCTCTGCGATTTGAACCTAGAGCCTTCCGAACACAAGCATAATATTCAAACCCACTCATTTGTACACTGTCCTTTCTCTCAAGCAAAATTATCTTTTCTTTGTAGCCTGTCCCTCAATGTTTTCCTATCATTGTCCTATACTGGTCTGTCTATAAATAAAAACCACCCTTCATTTCTCATGGTCTCACATGGTTCATTCATAGAGTTGCTTAGATTTTGTTACTGTGTCAAGGGCAACTTAAAGTAAATAATTTCAGTGATCAGTTCATACAATAATATAACAAGAGACAATAATATAACAAACAGAAGGTTAACTATATTCACTGCATACATGACAATTTTACCCAAAATACAATAACAAAATTATTTTCAGAGCACTAAATTGAAATAAGTGTGTTTATTTTAGTTTTAAAACCACAGATGAACTGCATGGTATATTTTGTTGGATCCATTTAACAGATCGGTATTATCTTTACTTTCTTTCCCCAGGCATGAGAAAGAGATCTCTGCCGAGTTTTGTTAAATTTAGACTTATTTTAAAATGTTACACATTCTTCACATACCTTTCAGCCTCTGAAATTGATCACTGACAAAAAATGTGTGTATTCTTACTGTAATTGTGATTCTTTGTCTTCTTTCTTCCTGTATTTGATCACATTTTAATCATCCATATAACCCTTTCCAAACAATGACATATTTGCAAAGGTACATTTACTTCATTTTGGACTCTGGTTCTGAAGAACCAGATGTACAGTATAAGCCTGATCATGCCCACACACACATTATCTACACACATTCAGTGACAAGCAGATGCACATGTACATAACGGCAGCAGCAGCCAAGTAGAGACAGTGAATTTTTAATATCTGTCACCTGCAAATCGCTGAAGTCAATTTGACAGTAATATTTTGCTCAGCTTGATATCTAATTTATTCTCAGCAATCATAATTTATTTTGCTGAACTTTCCCCCCTTTCTGTCATTTGGATTCTGGGTAGGACTGCTTTTTCCAGGCCACCGCATTTTTATCTCGGGGACTTGCTGTTCATGGGGGACTAAAGTGGGAATTTATATCTCACTGCGAACTCTTTCCCCTCCATTTGCTGGCATGCCAGGTCACTGCTTGTCTCTCCTGTCAGAGGAAAGATAATGGTTGCCTCACCACCTCCCTGTTATTACACACTCAGTGCGTCTGACCTTGTTCATGGCGCTCTGCTTTCTTGATGGTCGGCAGCTCCTGCTATTAGCCCAAAATCAAACCAAGGGAATTGGTTGGTTAAGGTACTCATGCAGCTTCTTCTACTCTAACAAACATCACAAACATCTATGTGCATGTTTGGGTTTCCCAATCTTACAGGATTTATCAGTTTTTAAATTAAATTAATTTAATATTTATCTCTTAGTATGGTCCAGGTAAATGTATTGATTAATGCTTTACAATCTGATCTATATTATTATGAGGGCTTCACATGAAAGTTCTTATAAAATATCCCAAATGACAATGATATAACACTGAATCACAAAGCTGCATACATAGCTTTTGGCACACATACAGTCCAATAAGCAGCAATTAATGCAAATACCATGAAGACTGTAATACATCTTTGAATAAATTACCACATTCTTTAATACTGACTAAACTATGTCATTTGCAAATATTGAAAAAAACACAAAAGTATTTTAAAATGCATGAAGCAAAACCTATAAGATAAATAATCACGAAAACATTTTACAATTGTCACGCCCTCAAGGGCGGGACCAATCAGGAGCAACAGAGACTCGGCTGATCAGCCGTCTGATATAAGCCCCGCAGCAACACTGGCACAATGCGAAGTATTGCGCTGATGATTCACGCCATTACCGAGCATTCTCTCGTCTTCCTGATAACCCGTACCACTTCCGTCTGCCTCTTGTTCTTCCCTTAATTCTCTCCTTTGCCTTCCCAGTCCAGATCCCGACCCTGACCTGCCTTCCCCGCTATCTGCGCTACTCATTAAAGGTTTCCCTGCTGCCCACATTTCTGGATCCCGGTGTCTCTGTGGACCCGACCGTGACAACAGTGATTGGAATGTTTTTAATAAACACTGTAAAGATGCATATATGTATTTTAATACATTTACCCACCGATTTTCCAAACTGTTTTTCCTTCTGGGCCACAGAAGCCTATCCCAGAAGCTATGGGCACAAGGTGGGGAACAACACAGGCCAGGGGGCAGCCTATGGCAGGGACACTCACGCACTATTCACACCTATTGGCAATTTAGTAACTCCAATTAGCCTCAGCATGTCTTTGGGGGGAAACCCCACGACTACATGGGGAGAACATGCAAACGCCACATGCATGTAACCCAGGTGGAGACTCAAACCCTGGTCCCATTTCAACACCAATATGGGAAATCTTTTGGAAATGATTGTACGTCTTTGTATATAGGCTTCCTTCTCTTCAGTTGTAATGATTCAGAAGGCAGACAGCCATACTGGAAATGAAGTCTTGATTAATGACCTGGAAACACATTTCTTCTTCAGTTGATCAAATGCAATACACTGGAATTCATAATGTATTTAACCCAAGTAATAATGAAACACTGTAATAAGCGAAACATATGAACAATAAACAAATAGACACTAATACTAATAAATTAAATAAAGCTTGTTAAGGTTTAACAGACACATTCAATATCTGATGCCATACCTTACCCAATATATCTTATGTTTGTACTTCATTGAGCACACTTGTTATCCAACTTAATTTCTCGGAACATTGCTTTATAATACCTGCCTTTATGTTCTGTTGCTTCTAGACAAAAACAAGATCAGCACAAATTGCTGAAAAAGTTGATGTTGGCTGTCACAGAAAGGTGTAAGAAAATAAAGTGTGGGGCTGCAAAGGCACAGAGCAGTCAGAGTGGCCATGCCGACCCTTTCTATGGCCAATAGCACCTACAATGGAAATGTGAGAGTCAGAACCGGACCATGGATCATGCTTCTGCCAGATATTTCACTACTCCCTAAAGATAGGGGTTGACTCCTGTTCCGCAACAAGAACATTGCTTTATTATGCCTGCCTTTATGTTCTGTTTGTTCTAGACAAAAACAAGACCAGATCAATATGCAAAGGAGGTTTTGTTTTAATAAGTAAACACAACCATATTCAATAGGAATGGTTTAGCATGGTAACTGAGCTGTGTCATCTGACAATTGAAAGGATACCACACACAAGTGTTGGACATATTTTGGCAAGTTATTCAATTGCTTAGCCTGTTGAACCAGCATTATTCTTTTTTCATCCCAAAAACTTGTTGACATTAACTGATGAGACAGAGCCATACCAAGGGAATTCCCGCCCTGTCCTAAAGAACACAAGCAGCTACAGCAACCCTTATTAGACCTACTGAATATATGCAAGCCCAAAGCCACCAACACTAAGCCTGGGCAGCACTATGGTGACTGCTCTGTCTGGTAGCCAGTCCCACAGAAAGTGAAGACTTTAGTTAAGTTTGTTTCCTGATGTTCAGGAACAGCAGCCCTAGACCTGATGGAATAAAGCAAACTCTCCACTGCATAAGATGGCCTGTTTGTCAAGGAGGATTGAAGTGATAATCTCTGATGGTACTAAAAAGCCTGGTTACAGCTTATGTTCACTGATTACCTTTTTAGAAACAGCAGACATTTCACTGCAACCAACCAGATGCCAATACCCAAGGGTAGCAGCCTTCAAAGTCCTCACTACGTAGTGGCTATGACATCATCATCATTATCATCAACACCAAGGGTATGGTCAGTCCCATTCAGGACCTGCACAATAGTTTCTCACACTAGCTACAATCTACCATTAACCTGCTTTTGCCTTGACCTTGGGCTGGTGGACCATATGCTCTGTCTGCTTTTCTGGGTTTTTTTTGTGGTTCTACAAAATTTGAACTGAAGGGCAGTCGAATTAGCTATTCTTGGCCAAATGCATGCAGACGTTAAACTACAGTGTTCATGTTCATTCATCTGGTTTAGGCAGAGATTTTGTAAAATGGTCAATTAAACACGCACACACTAACAGATCAGCTGTCAGGTGAAGTGAATAACATTGATTGTGTCGTTACATTGACACCTGTCCAGCGTGCATTATATATTAAGAAGAGAAAAGGAAATAGGAAAAATGGGTAAGTACATGGATCTGAGTGACTTTGACAAGGGCCAAATTGTGATGGCTAGACGACTGGGTCGGAACATCTCTAAAATGGTAAGTGTTGTGGGGTGTTCCTGGTATGCAGTGGTCAGTACCTACCAAAAGTGGTCCAAGGAAGGCCAACCAGTGAACCAGCAACAGAGGGCATTGCTCAGTGATGTGATGGGGAGAGAAGGCTAGCCTGTCTCCTCCAGTCCCACAGGAGAGCTACTGTAGCACAAATTGCTGAAAAAGTTGATGCTGGCTGTCACAGAAAGGTGTCAGAAAATAAAGTGTGGGACTGCATAGGCATAGTGTAGTTAGAGTGCCCATGCTGACCCTGTCAATGGCCAAAAGTGCCTACAATGGGATGTGAGAGTCAGAACCGGACCATGGATCCTGCTTCTGCCAGATATTTGACTACTCCCGCAAGATAGGTGTTGATTCCAGTTCCACAACAAGTTTTTAAATCATAATCGTATCAATCATTTTCCACAGAGACTAAGAGACAATGATCAGCACCACTAATCAGCCACCACGTCAAGTTTTAAAGGCAGATTACCTGTATATCATTTAAAAAAATTATTATTATTTGTAATTGTACGTTTTTCTTTCAGCTAAAAAAAATATTATTGCCGTGAGCATGTGTGAGTGTTGGGAGAGGGTGGGGGGTCAATATTATCATCTATCCTAAAAACTTTAAAATTACAATATAGCATTATTTTTAAGACCCAATCAATGTACACCTATGTCTTTGGCATGTGCCTTTCTGTGTTTCTTGCCATCAATCTATTCTGGAAACTAGAGGTAATATGAGAGGATGAACATGTTGTTCATCTAAATGTACACTGATCCATTATTTACTTATACTGCTTTACTAAATGAAAATGTCTTTATTAGCCTCTCCATATACAAATTACAATGACAATCTTTACTTTGTTTTTGCAACAGACCCTACTGCTATCTATTTTAAAACTGACGTGAGGAATTGTTGTGCCAAGCAATTCACTAATGAACAATTCCTTAGTTATGTTGCTGTGCTCCCCTCCCTACAAGCAACGCATATTACATGCTACACATATTTTTTTTCCAAGTAAATAAAAATAGAAATCCAGTAATTCCAGTTCTTTATGATATGTCAATAACAGGCAACAAATTAAATATCATTAAATATCAGGAAAAGGAACAGTTGGAATTCTGTTCTCAAAATGGACCCAGGGACAATAGCTGCTGGGTTCTTAACTGCAAGGAAATGCATTTATTTACCACAGGATGGTTAACCATTTTTTTGTTAACTTTTTTTGTTTACTTGACAAAAAAAATGACCCACTCAAGACCTGACAGGAAAATGTTTTTCTTTTCTTTGTATTTTGCATCTTGAAGTCATAAGGGTTTTTAAATGGTTAAAACTTACATATTTGTATGTATGCCTTTGAAAATTGTGCAATATTGGACTTTTTTTCTTTTGAAAGCTGGATTCCCTTGCCTCTGTAGTTTTACATACTGTATGATGATTTTTTTCATTATTCATTTGACTTTAGTATGTACTGGCACTTCGATCACAAGTCAAATGTGCCTGAAGTAGCTCCCAAATACTGTATTAAAGGAGATAATTGTTGCCTTTCTTGAACTGGTGTGTTGCATTTTTCCCCAAGTTCTCATTTAACAGCAAACGCAATCTGACAGCCAAGGGCTAAAATGAACATCAGTATTAGCTGCCCAGAGTAATAGTCCTTTTGCAAAAAGAGTCTGGCCTGCCAAAACACAAAAGGCATAATTAACCATAAATAACATGACGCAAAGTATGGATATGGTCTTGTTTTCCCTCGGAAGATGCTGCAAAAGATAGAAACCAGCAGCATGTTCACATATGTTTCAGCTACTGGGAACACAGCAGAAGAAGAAACAATTAGCAGTTCAGTGCAAAATAAAAATCTTCTGTGTAATTACTTACTTGTATTACTATGTAAGAATTACTTACTTGAATGTATTACTATGTTATTTTTCATGGCCAGTGCATGAACTTTCCTGCTTTCACAAAAGACTGCAGCTGCACCACTTTCCTGTCAGAGACACAGGAGTGTGTTTCATTTCCCAGCTCCAGGCCTGTATCGATTGATTAATCACTCTGCCAATGGACTAACAAATACTGACCTTTTGAAGTCCAGAAGCATCTATCCAAAAGTAACTTATCCATATTGATTACTTAATGGAACGTCAAGCCAGTGCATATCAGGCAGAGTCCTGTCACACGCTAAGGTTCAATAGGGCTTCAATACTATGACCTTCCAAGAAAGGAACCAGTAAGGTTACAGAGATAGAGTTTTGTCCTTTACTACAGATAATCACTGGAAACAAGATTCCTGCATGTTTATTTCATGTTATATATTCCCATTATGAAATAATATCGGTGTTGGATGTACAACATAATTTTTAATTACAGATGGAAAATAAATTATAACTTGAAAAATTAATCACTGTTTGATATTGATATACCTGATATGCAAATCTGTATTGTGCATTTTATGCAACATAGTTAGATACATAACATATTGGTAAAAACTTGTAATATACTGAAAAGTAAATGTATACCTATGTGTTCTGCTAGTGGCGCATATCAGCTGGGATTTTTGTTGAATCCAAGCCTCCTTTCCAATTATGAACTTGCATGTATTACAAACATTGCACATAAAATGGCACACAAAAGCACAACCCATTCTACAAAAATACATGGAGCAAAGCCCTTTTTCTCAATGGACATCGCAGATTTCAGGACTAATGGAATTAGACAAAGAACAAAATGCACCAACTAGATCTCAGGCTGGTCATAGTAATGGATCGTAAATCCAAGACCCTGAAGTGGTAGCTGTCAAAACTGGGCTGGCATGAATGTCTAATATCTCCATGCCCCCCAGCCAAAAGGCACCCACCACACAGAGAATTTCTCATCACTGGCTACTGAATCATCTCATGTTCTGCTACGGATTTCACAATGCATCCCAGACCATGCCTTTAGCTCCTATGGACAAAACCAGTCACGCAGGTTTTTTAAAAAAAGCACTTACTCTATAATAAATAATGGCCAGACATTTATATTTCCTAAAGTGCAAAAATCCCTCACAGTCAACCAGGGCTGAAAAAATAAAACCACCTTGGATGGACTGGTGACACACAAACACTGGCATGACAGCCCACTGCACCAGTGACACTAATGATGCACACCTTTTACTAGTGTAAATCTGTACGTGTAAATTCAGACTTTCTGGACAGATTGCTCTTACTTTTGGTATTTAAATATTGGCACAGTCTCAGGAACATTACAAGGTTACATGTCACTACATCTTGTACATGTATAACTATGTATGTGACAAAGAAATCTCTCGAATATGATTGTTGTCACCCCCCCACAAAAAAATATATAATTTTTTGATTTAGAAATGCCTGCCATCACTGAATGACAAGCCAAAAGTCAAATGTTCATGATGCTATTGATTTTCTATGTATGACTTGGTAATTTCAAAATATGAACAGCTCAAGTAAAATTCAGTGAGTTAGAAACCAGCTTTCAGAGAGAGTCACTTTAGAATTACCCATGTAGCTTTCATTGTCTGAGACAAACTCAGCAACATTATTTACATTGACGACAAATCCCATGAGAGGACTGTGAACACTGTAGTAGAGGGAGCTGCGTGCTTCAGTGATGCTCAGTGTTATGTCATCTGGAGCTTAAGCTCTACACAGAGCTCTGTAGGGAGAGGTCAGATAAATGAGAGCCCAAATGCCCCCCATGAAAGAAAAAAATAGAGTACCTTGCTCAGAACAGGGTTACCAGACCCCTCCTCCCCCCCTTGGTGCCAGATACAGGGTGTTTGTACCTGGGAAGCACCTTGTTGGCAGACCAGTCACATAAGTGGCCCAGCTCAGAGTATGGGAAGCCATATTTTGGGGTCACCACCCACGATCAATTCAGGTTCAAGTGCAGTGCCATTGCAGGTGGCACACATGGGTATGATCAACCAAAATGGGATCACAACTTTGCAAATGAGAGTGGCTTTGGGAACCTGGGGTCTCATTTATTAAGTGACTGCAGAAACATTTCTAAAAGGGTACATACAAATCACTGGTACTTACAGGAAAGTTAGTATTTAGCTGTTGTACATATGAACAGCTGTATGAAGCGATTGATAAATTTCACACATTATAGATGTGCAATACGGAGCTTGGCAAATTCAAATGGAAAAACATCCTCAGTGAACTATATATGGCTATGTAACATCTACCTAACTTGAGTTGTTCAAGTTGAAGTGTACAAGTCGTACAGCCTTGCATCAACATGCATTCACATTTAGGACTGGGACCACCAGTATGCAAGTCAATTTGGATGTATCTTGATATTGTACAACTGTCCATCACATATTCATCACCGTGGGCATGCTGTACTACAAGTTAGATATGGACAGCAGGTCATTATATGACTGACAGGGCTGCCCTTTCTCCTGCACCTATTACAATAAGCTAAGACCTATGTAGTTGTTTTTCCCACTGGACAAGAGGACTGGTTCCAAACAACAGCAATTTGCACAGAGGATAACATCACGTTCAGAGGCAAGGGTGCTCATAAGTGTATTTGGCACCATGGAACTCTTGACCAAAGGTCAGTGATCAACATTCTAATTGTCTCACTTGATGCCACATTTTTGGACACTCAGGTGAAGAAAGGAGTAGAGCTGTCAACAGATCAACATTTGGTCATGAGTGTAATTCAGAATATGGGAAGAAAGCTGGATGGGCCAAATTATCCCAGGTGAGCAGTTAGGATTTACTGAGAACACCTGGTTACAGCTTCTGTGCAAGATAAATTCAACTCACTAGTATAGAAAGACCTCTCCGACATGCTGAGTTAGACAAGGACCATTGAGTCTGAATGGACTATGATCAAGGCCTCAATCATTGCAGATACTGCAAAAAACTAGTCCAGAAGGCAATTGGTGCCTGTAATAGTGGTAAGCATAGGACCCCCTGATGGACACCAGCAATAAGGGCAGCTGTCAAGCTGAAGAAAGAGGGCTTCCAGGCAATTCTTCACACCATGTCTCCTGAGACATCTGAAAGGTACTGACATGCCAGAAGGGCTGTAGGACAGTCTCACGCAGAAATGGAAGCCAAGTGTATGGAAGGAGTTTGAAGATTTTATGGCAAACAATTTTTTTCCTCAGGAGAAGGAGGCCACTTCTTGAGTAGCAGAAGGAAAGCTTTGAGGAAATCTGCAGTCTGGTAGACATAACGTCTGAGCTGGAGGTAGTGCTAGAATCTTCAGATGGATCACAATATCATGCTGGAAGTGGTTGAACCGCTGAAGTGGTTTTGTTGGCCAGATGCCTCCATGGCGGAAATGCAGCAGAGAAGCTGCTGCTACATCAAATAAAGAGGAGTCAGCTGAGGTGGTTCAGACATCTTATAAGGGTGCAATAAGGATTTATACATTCATGTTCTATCCTTTCAGATGTTGTCCGTTGAGTTTGCCTGTTTTTGGGATTTGTAGACCTTGATGTAAAGTAATCTTCAATGCTAATGGAAATGTGCCTTGATATTTAGAGAACCTTCACTATGCATGATCCCGAATATCGGCAATAGTATATTGTTTTGCATAGATAAAATTTAATTTTTCAGTCATTTTAAAATTAGGGTTGAAAATCACTGGCTGAAGTAATTTTCAAATAATGCAATTATCCCTGGCAGGCCTGGGTGTACGGGTGATAATGTACAGTAATTCATTTTCAAGTGATTGCTATGTGATTGTATTGCCTTTGGGGACACCTTGAGGAAAAGTGCTGAAGTGCAGTTTAATGGACTTGAAAGTCACACGGTCAAGAAAAAAAGCAGTTTGTTTGTTTTTGCGGTTTATTACACATTAAATTAAATGAAAATCACCTCAGCAATTATCCTTACTAAAATTGCCCAGATCATTCGTAGTTTTTTCATGCTCGCTCTATAACCACTTACCCAGGAGAGGGTCACAGTTACACAGGGGCCAATCCCAAGGGCACAGGAAAATAGCGAGGGAAACCCACCACATGGTGAATAATTCTACACTATGGGCAAATGTGAGGAAAATATGTAAATTGCAGGTAAATGAAGGCCCATGCATAGAGGGATTCAGGCAGGTGGAGGATGCGGAGAACTAGCAGCCGATGTGTGTCACCTTCTCATGGAAGAAACATCCGCAGACAGGGTGGTGGTGGG
>JABFEB020000113.1:11793045-11805597 GCA_019775895.2 Stomatorhinus ivindoensis
TGCCCATTGAACTGAAAACTCCTCCCGCCACCCCCAGACAAATTTTGCATAACGCGCACACGGAGATACCGCGCGGGGAGGGTTGCGCGGTTTGTAAAAACACATATAGCGCGCGCGTTATATGCGTAAAAATACTGTAGTCATGCTTGAAACACCCCCCAGGGAATTGACCAGAAGGCATGCTAACTAGATGCTTGACCCACCTAAACATTTTGTTGCAGAGGTGCAGCAGCTCTACTTTGAGCCCCTCCCGAAGCTCCTCACCCTCTCTCTAAGGCTGAGCCCAGACACCCTGTGGAGGCAACTAATTTCTGCTGCTTCTATCCACGATTTCATTCTTTGGAAATAATAACATAAGTTGAAATCGAAAGCTTTGCATTATGGTTCAACTCCCACTATACCATGACAGAACGGTACAGCGTCCACATTACTATCCGTCAGTCAATTGCCTGCTACCTTCTTCCCTCACTTGTGAATAAGACCACAAGATACTTGAACTCCTCCGCTTGAGGCAGCAACTCATCCGCCACCAGGAGAGGACAATCCATCCTTTTCTGGTCGAGAACCATGACCTCAGACTTGAAGGTGCTGATCCTCATCCCAGCCACCTCACGCTCAGCTGCAGTGCATGCTGCAGGTCACAACCCAACAATGTCAACAGGACCACATTATCCACAAAAAGCAAGACGTGATCCTGAGGCCATCGAACCTGATCCCCTCCACCACTTAACTATGCCTACAAATTCTGTCCATAAAAGTTATGAACAGAACTGTTGACAAAGGGCAGACCTGGAGGAGACCAACACACATACTTACTGCTGGCAATGCAAACCAAACTTTTGATCGATTTATAAAGGAACCTGATGGCCCGCACGCCATACTCCCAAAGCACCCCCACAGGACCCCTCGAGAAACATGAGTGTATGCCTTTCCCAAGCCCACAAAACACAGGTAGGCTGGTTAGGCAAACTCACACTAACCGTCCAGTATCCTGGTAAAGGTGAAGAGCTGGTCCAGGATTCTGCGACCAGGATGGACTCTGTATTGTTCCACCTGGATCCGAGTTTTGACCAGTGGGTGGACCCTCCTCTCCAGTACCCTGGCATAGACCTTCCCAGAGAAGCTGACCATCCATGGTCCAGCGTCCCCCTGAAGTTGGAACATATCCCTCCCCCCAGTCTGTCAATCCAAAGGCACTGACCCTAACGTCCACACAGTTTTGAATTGACATGTTAGCTAAGACTGCCCAACAACATCAAGAAATTTCAAGAACTCAGGGCGAATCTCATCCACCCCTGGAGACTCGCCACCAAGCAGTTTTTTTATTATTTTGGTAACTTTAGCCCTAGGGATGGGCAAATCCCCCTTCTAGCTCTTTCTTCCAAGGAAGGCATTTCAGTGGGATTCAGGAGATCCTCCGAATAATCCTTCCACCACCTGACTATATCTCAATTTGAGGTCAACTGTTCCCCTGCCCTGCTGTGAACAGCATGGGTGAAGCCCAGCTTCCATCTCCTGAGTCAGCTAATGGGTTTTCTGGGCTTCTGTTTGAAGCCAAAATAAAGTCCATCTCCATTCTCCCTAAGCACCTTCCACACCTGAGTTTTTGCTTCAGAAACTGCCAAAGTCACTTTCACTTCGCCTGCCAGTACCTATCAGCTGCTTCAGGAGTCCCACAAGCTAACCAAGCTTGGAAGGCCTCCTTCAGCCTGACAGATCCCTTCACTGGGGTGAACTCCAACTCACTGGCACCGAACCAGGGGGCTATAAGTAGACCCACCCCTGGCTGGTGCCTCACGCTGGATAACTCCAGAGTAGGATAGAGTCCAACCCCTCTCCAGAAGTTTGGTTCCAGAGCCCAAGCCATGTACTGAGCTAAGCCCTATATCTAGTCGGTATCTCTCTACCTCCTGCGCCAGTTTTGGTAACCAGTGATCGATCCATAGAGGCCCCTGATTTTGACTGCTACCTGATCTACATTGCACCTGACCCCCACGGCTCCCCCTGCAGGTGATGAATCCACAGGAGGATGGAACCTTGTTTTCTCTTCAGGCGATGCCTGAACAGGCCCCAAGGGTAGAGAACCAGCTACCAGGCACAAGCCCTTGAGCTCCCGCTTCAGGGTGGGGTCCCAGTCTCTCCAATCCAGATAAGGTAATTTAATTGGAAAATGTATTTACCAACAATTGCCTCAGTTAAAAAAGTAAATAAACAGAATACATCAAACAATAAAACTTAGACAGAAGAGGGTGGAATCAATGTGCACTGCAAGATAGTAAATGGACTCTCTATCTCTCCAAGCCATATAAAATGGTACAGTATGTGGCCCCATTTGCTACCACTGAGTCAACTGTCACCAGTGTGGATAACAGTAACCGATAAGATGCACATTATGTCACATAAAAATCACTCACATTTCACAGATTCACACAAGCAGATAAGTCTGCCACATAAGTAGAAAGGTAGCCTAAATAGCATTTAAACCAAGCACTTATTGTCGGGGCCTTGTTGTTAGGGCCTTGTCATTGGTGAATAGTCTGTCACTGCTGCACTGTTTCCTTCAGTCACCGGAGCTTATGGCAGAAAATGTGTGTAAGTCTAAGTTACTCATGACCAGTAATATTCAGTCTGCCAGTCTTGGACTGGCACTGTCCTGCAGCCGCTTTTAGGCAAACCATCGCTGATGCCACAAACTCATAGGCAATGACGTGGTCGGACTTGGTCTGCCGCACAACACACAGCGGAGACATTCTTATAATTGAGGAAGTCTTTAGCTAAACAGAAGCACTTACCACCATGGGGAATGTTTACTTTTATACTGCATGTATCATATTATGTATCATATGTATCAAATAGTTTCATGAATTTATGAAAGTCAGTTGGAACGTTGGAAGCCATAAAATGACCTTTCCTGAAAACAAATTATTTAATTTGAACTGAATGAAAGGACTATGACAAATATTGACTGTAAAATCAAATTCTTGGCATACTGTCAACTGAACTGGTTATAATATGTGTCGTATAAGAATGGTTACGGGTAGCCCATAGTGCAGCTTAACAACTGAAGTGGATTTTATTGTAAACTGGTTTACACAAACAAGAAACAAAAGGGCACACAAGGAGTCAAAACAAAGGCAGGAAAGTGGACCAAGGACCAAAAGGGGCCACCTAACTAACGTAGAGGAAATACCAAGGAAACACCATGAAGGAATACTTCTTGCAGGGACAGGTGATATATGCAACACCTGCTGACAAAGGAAAAGGACAAGAACAGGTGCATATATACACTCACTACATTTACATGCAAATTAGTGCACCAAATGACATCACAGCACGAGGTGGGGTATTTTGTACTGAATTTGAAAAATAAGTATAGTTGGACTAAAGGTTATAGACAAGGACATGAAAGTGTGTTTCACAGTGATTTCTAAGCTTCCATCCTACAAAGTTAATGAAGCCTTCTAAGATTTCTATGACCTGGTTGTTTGCACTTATTCCATGACAGCTGTTATAATTTAGGCTGCCGGCTTCATGAAAAGCCAATGGGACAAGGCTGTCAACCGATGATTGGCTAATTTGGGGGCAGGACAATAATTGCCTTACATGTGTAATGGATTGGCATCCTGTCCAGGGTGTGCCCCAGCCTTGTGGACTGAGCTACTCATGATGAGCTCCAGATCCCCCTGAGACCTTGTCCGAGAATAGCTGTTAGAAGATGGATGACCAAAACTTTTCCTGTTTCAGACCATGGGTAACCAATCTCTCCCTATGTACATACACGTAATGCTCCCCAGTTGATACAGAATTAAACAGTTTGGATGACATAGCTTATGTGAGGCTCCGGACCCCTAGGAAAAGCCCCCAGTTACACTTTTGGGGATTTAAAAAGGTTCATTATCTTTCAGTTTGTTGGTATCATGCCAGACAGGATGGGAGCTTCCTGAAGATACAGATTTCCAGCCAGCATGAGCCTTCTAAGTCACGTCACCAGACCGTCAGGAATTGCAGTACAGGAAAGCTGCAAGCAATGGAAATTTTAATCACGTACAAGAAGTTGTCTCCTAATTTTCATTCAGCAAAAGCTTAATAATGATACAGCCCCTGCCATTCTCGTATCCTTTATAGCTTGCACAGCTAAGTAAGAGGAGGTTGTAGACATAAGATAAGATCTATCTTATGTAGCTTACACAGTTTGTTCAAGAAACAGGAGTTTTTTTTTGAGGAGCATATTTGCTCTAACAAAAACAGAAATTAGAAAAAGAAAAGAATTATTGAGACAGTAACAACTTTTTCTCCACATCTCATCACCTCAATTTGTGCTGTGAAGAACACATAGCTGCTTCCAATCCCATACACCTCAGCAATTCCTCAGTAGCGCCTTGAGCACATTTTGACCAGAAGGGCTCATCATCCAGAAAATATGTTGTTCATTCTGATGTCCCCTTACATAGAATATGACACAGAAGTGGCTTATCATTGCCTTCTTCTACATAGTTTGAAGTAGCATCATTGCTGTTGTCAGCACTGTAATCACTACAACAAATTCCTAGTATGTGGAAACATACATGGCAATAAAGCACATTCTGATTCTGATTCTGATTCTGATCATGGGCCACTCTGGCCTGTATGCTCTCTGACTGAAAGAGGTGGGAAAATTTGTATGACACCTCTCATAAGATCTGTTTGGTATGGGCAGGCATTGCAAGGAATTCTATCCCCCCTGACAAAATGTCATCTTGGGCACCCTCAGTAGATCGTTAGACTCTAAGCTCCCTCCAGCAGTACATTTAGCACTGAATATGAGAGAAATGGATCCAAAAACAATGTAAATTAAGTTCAATTGCCATATCATATATTTGTTTTTTCTACTGTAAAAACATTCATAGTTTGTCCACAAACTTTTGTCAGTTTTATGAAAAACTACTGTATAGCCATAAATTGAAATATGTATTCGTTCCTGGAACTATTTGGGCATTTTGTTCACTCATTCAGGGTGTACCCCTGATTTGTGTCATATGCTGACTCCAAGTTCTTCAGCAACCCTGTCCGTGATAAGCACTTGGGTTTGATGGATAGATGGAGAGATGGATTTATGGATGAACATAGGAAACTAGCTGAACAAATTATCTCACATTGGTTTGATTACTCTACCTTAACAAGGACATTAAATTGCGTAAGTGGCTATGTGAGAAAATGGTGAAGAGATATAGTTAGTTGTAAGAAGCTGCTGCAATGTAACAAACAGAATCTGAAATCATAGATTCCAGCCATGGCAATTTGTAAGACAGAAGAAATGAATGTCTCACTAGCAGGAAAAATGTATCAAATAATTTACATAAAACACACTGCTTAAAATTATGGATGTTACATAGACTCTGGGAAGTTAAAAAAAAAAGAAGGTTAATGTCTTCCAAGCCCCCAGAGAAATTATCTCCATAAGGTAGTCAAATATGTCTTATATAAACAACACCCACCACTGACAATTCCAGCCAAAAAAAAGTCTTGCTTCTATGACCATGTTAGTAACATATTTGCACATTATCCAAACTTAGAAGACACATGCTGTCTAAGATTTTCACAAGGCAATGTTTTTTGAAAATACTATACTGTGCTTATTGAACTGAGAACTATAGTGCTAATATGGAACTTTGTCTAAGCAAAACTATTAGAATATTTCTTTTCAACTTGTGGAATGCATGACATCCAGTAAATAAACTGAATATATATGTAAGTATATATAATGCTATAAATAAATTCATAAAGACTTTTTAAAAGATGTTTTTAAATCAAGCATAATGATGTCCCTGCTATTTGTCATCTGTTCAGATTTTGTCATCATTAAACTTACGTGACTGTACATTGTAATGAGTTCCATAATATTTTACATGAGAAACATCTGTAGCCTTCACTTTGAACATTTTTACTTAATGAATCTAGATTCCAGGCAGTTTTCTGTGGCGCATGACACCCACGAATCTTAAAAAAGTCACATTTTTCGCCTTATTTTTGTGAATTCCCTTCTTGTGAGCAGGAAATTGGTAAATCAAAGCCAGATTGAACCACATCCGGAAATTACTTAGGGAATCATTAATTAGTTCATACCTAACATTATATTCCCTGGGTTTCTTTTGCAATAATCCCGTAAGTCTCGCCCCCATATGTTTCAGTTACTAAAAGGTGGTGGGGAGGAGCTCATAAAAAAACTAAACAAATGATGTTCAGCCTAATGTTCTGTGGGCTCACTGTGTGGAACATCCAGAAAGAGATTCATCTTGCCATGCAATTTCCAAGTATGGTATTCAACCAAGGACAAACACGTGGGCCATCTGGTGCAGCCACATACAGCACAGTGTCACTACTTTGTTGGACCAATCAAGGGAAGTACTGCGGAATTTCCTTACTCTAAATGTTATCACTCAATGCAGTAAAAACAATGATATATTGTAAGCAAAGAAGGATGAAAAGGCATTTTTATTTTATTTGATCTGGCTACATTTTCTGGAACCTCTTCCTTTTATTCTGGAATTACACTTAGAGTGATATTTCAGTAAAATAGCACACATGTTATAATTCCTAATCAGATGTCCCTTGACATTACTACATTATTACTATTACTACCAATACAACTTACTCACCTGTTTGTACATTCAGTTGTGTATATGGTTGGTGCAAATTGTGCCAATGATTATGCCCTGGATGTCAAGCATGACGCAGAAGTGGCCAGAAGTTTGGGCCCAACCTCGGATTAAAAAAAAAATAATAGTACACTGCTTTGTCAAACTTTTATTGCAAGTACATGTAAATATTTAATATACTTAAAACAAATGTAACCAACAGGTTTTCAATATTTTATAGATTGTGGTGACAGATATTTAGCCTGAAAGGCTGAAACTAATGGTTTTGAAGAAAACATATCAGGTTTGTCTTTAATGCATCGACATTCACTTTATGTCGGAATTCTATTTACTGATGTCAGAACTTGATTTGCCCTTGGCCTCTCTTGTGTCTTAATAAACTACACAATTGTCACTTGCCTACCTTGTCCCAGATCAATCTGTGAGTTTATGCGTTGCCTGCTCCACACGTCAATCTTCTGTTGTATTGTATCACAATTGGTAAGTCAGAATTTTTTCATAAAGAATTGTTATGCTTGTGATGGCTGGAAAGGCACAGTCAACAATAGTACAGTGGGGCTCAAATGAAATTTTAGAGTGATGAAGAGTTCTCTCATTGCCAAAGTTAAATGTCTCTATGGATGGAGTGACCTACTCTTTACACAGAAGCAACACTGACTGGAAGCAGTCTGGGGCAAGGAAAATGACATCAAAACCTGAAAATCAAAACATAGTTGTGATGTGTAAAAGAAACTGGAAGATGACTATAATGATCTGAGGGCTGTGATTAATATGAACAGAGGGAAACTGGTGTCTCTTAAAAAATTCAAGCAAAGACTGAGAGCAGCTGGACTGCATGGTTGAGTTACTGCCAAAAAAACCTTTACTTCGGGGTGTTAACAAGAAAAAGAGACGAATATAGGCTAAACAACACAAACACCTGGAGTACTCAGGACAGGCAGCAAGTGTTATGGACGGATGAAAGTCCATCCATGGGACGAGTTGGACCAACAAGTTTAGAATGAAAGTTTAGCAAACGAGACAAGACTGTTGGCATGCTTGAAAAGGTGCTCGGAGGGTTTGGACACAAGTTATTCTCAAAAATTGCTAGAAATGATGCTGTGAATCTATGCTACTGTGATAAAGGCAAGGGTGGTTATTTTGAGGAAACTGGTGCTTGGGTAGTCACGTTTATTAAATTGCACTTACGCTGTACAGTTCATTGTTACATTATACTTCAAATCTAGTCAGTTTCATTTGATTTACAGTAAGTATTCCTAATATTTTCTTATAAAAAAGTTTGAAAAAGCAGTGTATTGTTAAAGCCCAGGGGGTGGATTTTAATCAGGGGGTGGGCCCAAACCTCAGTCCTGTAGTGTAGCTCATTCCGTAAATGTCGCAAATTATGCATATAAAAACAGCTAAAAGGAATACAAATTTTCAAATCAATAATTCTGAGATCTAGTTCTAAAAGGCCCACACGTGCAAGATCCCACTCAAGTTCCTCCTGGGTAAGATTATTTTAAATGCAAGACCCTTGAGAGTTGCAGTCAAAACCACAGAAATGTATATAAAATGTCTTCCCTTCAAATGTTTTTTTTCCCCAACAGCTGCATGGTACACCCCTCTTTCCTAAGGGAAAGTAAGAAAACCCTAACCCTTTAACATTAACCCCTTATATTCAATATATAATATGCTAATGATGACATTTGACAGAACAATTTATCTGTACCCTTTTTCTTTGTGTTAAAAGAACATGTAGAAGTCGTTTGACGGTGCTGTCAGTGAAAAGAAATATCTGCTGTTATAACTGCCGCTATTGTAAGTCACTGCCTGTTCAGTACCTGCGTCTGCAAAGATCACTGCTGTACTTTAAACATTTAAAGAATATCTTGAAATACCTTTGGCTAGTTTATGTTTCTGTGCAGTGCTGATTTTGTCTGGATCCGCCACTGGATAAAAATGGAAATCAACATGAATGAGGTGGCATGCGACTTGAGGGGAGGGGTCCAGCTCTCCGGGTGAGGGCTCTGTGCCCATGATCACAATGTCACCACTTGAAATCCTCTGACTGGCAAAGTGACACACACACACACACACACACACACACACATATTGCACATTGATGCAGATATATTTATATATACAGTATGTGTGTGTGTCTCACATAATTTAGGGAGGTAGCAATTTCACATCTTCGACATTCTATTAGTTTAAAATGTGGAGTGGGAGTCTCCATGAATAAAGCTTCTTCTCCCAAGAAGCCCATCACTTATTTCAGTCACCCTGGCAGAAGTACACTGGGTACTGGGCTATCTGCTGACAACAGAGAAACCTTCCACACGTTTCCTACTCTTGCCATCCATTAGTCATAAACACTAACCACAGAAAAATCAAATTTCCATCTTTTTCCTCATTATAACACCCAAATTCTAGTGATTAACCAGCTACATAAGTCATATACCAAGAAGAAAGGTTTTGCTCAATTTGCTGAAAAGGATGCAGAAAAAGACATCCCCCTTTTCCCAAATGTTAAAATAATAAAACGAATGTCAGGGGGTTTGTTACCGAGTTTAACTGAGTTTTTCCGCTGGTTGAGTTTTTCCCATGGCTGTCACTCCGCCCTAAAAGTTTTTTTTCCCCCACTCTGCTTTCTACAGTGTCTTTCACAGCTTCTGTTACAGCCCTTCAACAGTGATACTCAGCACCCTACTGATAACCACTACATCTCGGCAGCGATTCCAGGAACGATTTACAAATCTGTTATATTTGCGGGTAGTTAAAATACTGGCGATTTCTTGGATAATTTTTAGCAATATTTTCTCCTGATACTTCGCTGCCGTTCCGCTGACAAAGGCTGAGGACTCTGGTTTCTTGAAGAAGACGAGATGTTTTGGAGCGTGAAATGTTTCGGTCTGATAATTATCATAGGTGAGTTTTAACAATTTGTCTATTTATATTAGCTGTATAATTCAGTTCAAAGACTATGCATATTGTATAACTTAAAATAACATAAACCCAATCCGGCACAATGATTGAGCTGCAAACATGAATCGGAAGTTTTCGAGAGAATTTCATTTATGTAATAACGTATTGTAATAGCGGATACCATGTGATACGTGTATTTTTTATCCCCATGCATTAAAAAAGTCTGAAACCCACATTAAATTACAGATCTATACGATGGAACTATAATCTTTACGTACTGCGTTTGCGCGATTACAAGCAAAACTGTGAGCTAAAAATATTTTTAAATAATAATAATAAGCCGCAACAGTGCAGGAAACGCCACACGTGAAATAGCGTAATGTTTGCAGTTATGTAGTTGTCATTATTTGCAATGAAACTGAAGGAATTAATTTAGCAACTGTTGTCAAAAGGCCAGTATATATAAACCAGTTCCTGGAAACATTTTTCTTACATTAAGAAAGCATGGTATCAGCTAAATTTTGAGTTATAGGTTTAGTGTTGGGTTTCTTCCTGAACAACGTTCATATAATAATTAGCTGAAGTACTACCGTGGCCACATGACTCCGTTATTTTTGTGACAATCCAGTGTTAAGTCAGCTAGCTCCTTAGTCTCCTGCTGACAGTTCTATTACAAAAAGTGTGTTTTAAGGGTGGATCGAAGCAATTAACATGCTTTAATATGATTTTTACTCATGGCTTTCGTTATATCACTGAGTTGGAGATGCTGTTGGTAATGGCGCACATGAAAGGTTTAAACAGCACTATCTTTGTCTCTGAAGGTTAACTCACCTCAGAATAGTTTTACTTTTTGCAGACATACATTTTCCTCTAACCCGAGTAACGGTCGAAGCATGCAGGAAGCAATGAAATCACATTGCATTGACTAGCTCCACCCATATATGGCTTCATTTCCCTCCAGAAACACAAACGTTTACACATCCCTTGGGAGGACTGGTTTATATTTGCTATTTTTTCAATACTGACATTACCTAGATGTTGCCTTCCAGCTGCTTTGCCCTGGCATCTGACTTGCTGTTGTAAGGCCTATGTATTAGACCGGAGGCTACATCTTTTTTATGTTGTGGTTTAATCTGGGTTTAATCTCCAGGTGTGCTGCAGTAGTAAGGTTAATGTCAGTTCTTAGAAGATTAAGAGAACTAGAGCTGGTCACTTGGCCTATGCTTGTATTTTTGGGTAGATCATTAAGACGAATAGCACATTGGTGTACATGGGTGATTTTTAGAATGCAATGACGCATGTGGTTGAAAGCACAAAAAATGTCATCCCCTTTGAATCCTTTATTTGGAGTGTTTTATTTCCTGTTCCTGGTATAGAAAATAATAGGCATGTTTTTTGGAAATGTACGAGAAAAAAACACTTCTTTTAGCTTAATTAACTAAACAATGAAATGTGCTGTAAGGGATTAATTAAAAATAATTTATATTTAGTATTTAAATATTCAGAATATACTTTACGTGACAATGGGGATGTTCCTTGGTTTCATGTTATTAGCATTACTGCATGAACCCTTATCCTTAATGCATATAGACCCTTGTTCTATAAAGCATGTGGCAAGTTTACCCATACTGTTAATTAAAATGCATTTACATGTCCATTAGTTATCTTTGTGTGTGGCTTTTAAATGTGTCATTGGTGTTATTTGTGAACCTAAGGAAAATATAGTAACACAAACACTAGTTAACTTACCTGCTGGTCATGCAGATGAGACTGGGTTGACTTATAAGAGTGTTTTAAATGTGTGACTGGCTGTGTGTTGGGTTTACAATCTGCCAAACAGGAATATTTGGCTGTTCTTGCCAGTTTTGAGGATGAACATGAAAGTTTTTATGATTCTGAGAGTGTCACCTTTCTACTTGCTGCTTAGTCTTAGTCTTTGTGCTTTAATGTTCTTCATAAGCCTAATGTTTAATTGATTTTCTTTTGGTACCAGTTACCTTTGACTAATGCTGCCCTTAAATGTAATCCTATTGAATAGTATAGTATGGTCAGTCCAATGAAGAACTTTTACCATGTGCCATGTGATTGTATGTTTACTTTAACCAGCTTTTACTACACATGAACATGTTACAAAACCCAGTCACGAATCATAACCGAGTAGTTCCTACACTCCACGAGATGAACTAACACATCTTTAATCCTTACAAATGTCCTCCAAAATGTTGCCACATGGACACACTGTATTTCAGGTATTGCACTGACTGCAAATTCAGAGGAACAGAGCAAGTGAAATACATATTGATGGCTTTCCCTTTGGCAGAGAGTCAGGTCTAAAATTTAAACAGTCACTCTAATCTCTCAAGGGAAGGAGAGGCCTACTCTGCTGAATTTCAAAAGTTAGAATGAATTGAGGAATTTCAGTTAATTAAAAAATTTGTTTGCTTTAAAATGTATGTGACAGATACGCCTGCTTAGACATTGCTGCAGCTGAGTTCTCAAGAGAGAGTTGGCGTGCAAAAGATCTGAGGACCCACAGCCTCGCAGGTGATAGCGCTATGCAAAAAAATACACACACTGTGCTAGTGGAAGCCCAAGTAGAGCCCCAGCCAAGCTTTACCATCGGCGATCCCCTGTCATACTTAACTGCCTAGTAACATTTTACTTGAAAAGACACAAATAACTTAGTTACTCAGTTACTACTCATGAAAAAATCACGAACTAATATACAGTAGTTCCTGCATGAAGAACATCAACCATCATGATTTATTACTGATGAACAAACATGGGATAAATACATGACAAACACCTAATTACTGGTTAATTAATGTATTAAGTGAGCAAGTACTACCCCATTATTTGCACCTTCAAGTCAAGTGCTGTCCATTTCCCAGTTTCATTTTGTCTCAGGTACTGTACATACATGTTGACCTAGCTGCAGAGGTGGAGATTTCAGGTCCAGAAAGTAAAAATCCAAATCAGGATTTTGTTTCAACCAACCAGTTGAGTATAA
>JABFEB020000113.1:11805764-11821058 GCA_019775895.2 Stomatorhinus ivindoensis
GATACTCAGCTGGTTGGTTGGAACAAAATCCTGGTTTGGATTTTTACTTTCTGGACCTGAAATCTCCACCTCTGCCTAGCTGCAGCAAAAATAGCAGCCTACCTGGTGATGGGGGTTGCTGTCAGCTGGGGTGGGAAAAGGGGCGGGTGGTGACAGTAAATGGTGCTGCCCCAGGCAGATGCCCATCTTGCCCTTGCCAGAGTGCACCCCCGCGCACACATCTGTTAGGCATATTCATTGTTGACATGCCCGAGGAGAAATGGGCAGCCAGCCCACCTTTGACCCCAAGAGGATTTTTTTTTTCTTTGTCAAACTGTGGTGATTTGTTTCTTCTTTTCTGTTGCCTTCTGGTTCATTCACTATTTATTTACGCTGTACCATATTCTGTGCATACATGTCAGTAAATGATACTGTGGTTAGATATTTTTGTTAACTTGGGGCAGCTATAAATTAATCTGAAATGAATATGTAATATTTGACTGACTATACAACAGGCCAAATTAGGATGTAAGTTACTGTCAGAAGCTGTTAACTTTTGACTTATTCTATCATTGGTCTAAATTGCGCAATTGCTTTTGCAAATACCATTTGAGTTTGCGTTTTTTTCTAATTTGGTTGCAGTTAGATTTGTTCTGTGACTAGACATCGGTACTTTTGAATTAGTTGCTTCAATGTTTCAAAGAATACAAATCAAGTCAACCTAAATTAAATAACTCTGAAATACATGCTTTTTATGTGTATTGTTCTACCTCTGGTTTTCCTCAATACACAGTCTCTGTGTACTTCTGTTGTTTGTGGATTTTTAACTTGATTAACTTTATTATGAGTTCTGGAATTCTTTTGATAGCTCATGATTTTAAAGATTCCAGTATATTCTGGTATACAAGTTTTGAAATGACCTCACATGAGTTGTGCTGAATGTTGATAAACAGGGGACATGGTGGAACCCAGATAATCCCCTCAGGATGCGCCGTATCTGTGTACCAGAATGTTGATGATATAATTTGTTGAGCTCAAAACAAATTGTCTTAAAAATGCAGTAAGGGCAAGCTTAAGATGTTCTTCTATTCTTGGTGAAATATAATAGGTTTTATTTTAAGAAATGATTGCATTGCTTGGAAAAAAATATAAGTTATATGTAGTAAAGGTGATGCACTTACTGCTGACTTCCACCATAGTGGCAGGTAGTTAATATAAAAGAAAAGTAGAGTGACATCAGAAGTGAACACTGTGTAGCACAATGCTTGGTGCTGACCAGAATAACTTTAATTAGCTAAGTACATGGGACGTGACTTTGGTGTATTTTGTGCTATTCAGCATTAAAAACATGATGCATATGAAAGTGAAGTCAACTTACAGTATGTAAGCATGTAAAGGTTTAGTTGATGCAGTAATTAATACATTCGAATTAGCTTTGTTTTCAGTTCAGCATAACAAAAGCTGCAAACGCTCCCCTCGTGGTATTTTTTTTTTGTCACAGAAAAAGAAGCAATGTGGTTTGCTTTTTCAGCTCCAGTGTAAGAGATCTGCAGCATGTCAACTGCATCAAACAAATTGCCCTACTGACACTGAGTTCAGTGTGGGTATGTGAAAAGATTAACAGCTGCATGCAGCATCTGTGACATCCAGGCGTGATGTTAAGGCTTTTTAAGATGTTTCATTTTGGAGTTCTGAGAATTTCAAACTAACTGAATACAAAGGGAGCATTTTTAAATGCGGTCAGTGTTTAGTAAATACAGTGCACTTATCATAGCAGTAAATTTATCTGGCTATCCACGGAGAGACATTTTTCATTCTATCAGTCTTCTAAATGTTGAATAAAACGACTATTTGAATTATGAGAAAATTATAGACAAAAAACTGGGAATTTTTATTTGATTACAACACGCTAAGCAAAAACTGATCTGAAAAGCATTATTAAATATAAGTTTTGATCAGGCCTGCTATTTTTAAATGAAATTAAAGCTGATATTCTATATAGTTGTACTTGACATAAAGCACAAATGGACTGCACAAATTATAAAACATGAGTATATATGCCAGCTACCATTTACTTTTATATGAAGCAACATCATCCGTTTTTAAAAAACAGCTTCCATGCATGTATTCAGGAAATTAACTGAGGTAATCTGGGCATTCATAATATTGATGTGCTATCCACTTCAGAACACAATCTGAGTTGATAACAAGGATCATTGCTCCTTGTGATCAATGGAAAAGTAGAAAAAATAGGTAAATGTATCAGTTTCTCTTTTCTGCTGTAAATGTCTACTGACACAATTTTAAATTATTGTATTTGAAGATTACAGTGCTAAATTAAGTACAATATGTAAAATACATAATGCTAAGCATTTCCCTGACAGATTTGGGGATGAAACTCTTGCAGTCTGTTTCAGTCAGCTTATACAGAAACTACTGTATATTAGCATTGACTTTGTGTAGACAGTTGTAAAGTACTGTGGAACAGACAGCAAGAAATGATTAATCTGTAAGATGTATCTGAAGCTGTATAATCCATCCTTCCATCTTCCAGTTGCTTGTTAAGGGCCGGGGCCTTTCAGTGGCAGGGTTAGGGTGTCGGCTTCATTCATCGCACGGCAAAAAAGCTCCTTTACAGACGGCTGACCGGGGAGAGGAGTTCTTCTCTGACCAGGGTGGGGAGGAGCCAATGCAAAGTGACAGATCCCTGCCTCAGTCGGGCATCTCCACCTATGATAAATAAGAACAGGGATGTTACAGCATAATTATTTCAAAGTGATTCTTCTAACCTAATACAAAAGAAATACTTTAGGCATCACCAACAGCACAGAGCATATAAATTGTCATTAAGTATTATTGCTCCCCAGGTTATCAGTACAAAACAAAGTAGCAAACCAAATATCTGAAAGTCAAAGTATCTTCTATTGTCAGCTTCAGATAAATGATGCGTGGAGTAATACTGAGGTGAAATATCATTCTTATGGGTCATAGTGCAAATGAAAAATAATAAATAGAATATAGTAGAATTATACATTTTGCATACTAATAAAAGTATGAAAATGTCCATTAATACTGTGTCCAGTTTTTACTGATGTATATGCAATAATTATGTGTAAGTACGTTTTTTTTTTATTTGATTCAATTGGTAAAAGTGATTTAGCTCAATCTGACTTTTTTAGTATGCACAATATAACTTGACAGATGTGCAGTGAGCTGTGGAAAAAGGCCTGTCTGGTCCTACACCACAGCATATTGCTGCCCTCCAGCACTGGAAAAAAACTTTGCTTACATCATCTCACTAGTAGTTATAACAGTTGTGTGTCTCCTAGAAACATCCGAGACTTTTGTGTTGTGGCACATAATTATAACTGATGCAGGTCTTTTAAAAAATACAAGCAAGTCATTTAATGTGCACTATATTTAACAGCTGGGATTCCCAACCCCTAAATCACTGTTCATACTATGCTGATGTGAGACTGTGACATGTTAAACGTCTTGAAAAATGAAAAGGACAGTAAAAAATTCAGCTTTCATATAAAGGCTTTATTCAGATTTGGAATACCATGTGAATAGTATGTTAAGCATTGTAGTTCTCATACAAATTCAGGAATCTAATATATTGCACGAAAAAATTCATGGTATGCTAAAATGAAAAGTCTCATTGTGAAATCAACAAAAAGTCCAAACTGGTTATAAACAGCCCTCTATACAATATACCATACAAAGTTGTGTCACTGCGGGGCACAGTGCAGGCAGGAAAATGAAGGCGATGATCCACTTACAATTCCAAGTCAAAGGTTTACTGAATACAACTTAAGACACATTGGGGAAATATACCAAAATAAAAAGAGCATAAGGGGTCAGAAAATAAACAGGCACAACTAAGTAATTAACTAAAACCACAAAACAAAACACGCAGTGACAGAGACACAATGACTCAGCAAATAACAGAAAGAGGGCAAGTACTAAAATACAAAACTAATGAGATGATACAGGGCAGGTGGGAACTGATGACACAATTAACCAGAGATACAAGACAAGGATGGGTGGAGGAACTCACAATATTGAACACAGAACCAGGGAACTGTGTGAATCACAAAACTAGGAACACTAATCAATCCAAATAAACAGACTAGGCTAACAGCATTGGTAAAGGGACAGGAACCAACATACAAGCAGAACACAATAAAACAAGGAAGAAGCAGAGCAAACCAAAAGATAACAAAAGCAAAGACAGAGAAGCACCAAACCAGTGGCCTGTACTACGAAGTGGGGTTACTGGCTTATCGGGGTAACTTGTTGGATATAAGGTAGTCTGGGCAAAATGTAAGTGAACGAATATGAAGTCCATTTAAACTGTGGTACCAAATCTGACAAGTTACGCCGATAAGCCAGTAACCCCGCTTCGTAGTACAGGCCACAGGAATAAACAGAAATAAAATTATAACCCAGGTGAGGCGCCAGCCTCTAAGCTGCGTGCTGCTGTGATGATTTCAGAATAGAAAAAGATCAGCCTATTAACATGCTTTATGATAATTTGAGCAAATCGGCAAACAAGAAACCCATAAATAATGTTATTGATGGCAAAAATGTTTTTGTATATTTTATTTTGTAGGATCTCTACAATGTTTCTGGTCATTTAATGTGGATGAAAAAAATGCCATGAAATTCAGTGGATCAGTGGAGGATATGTTTGGGTACACAGTCCAGCAGTTCGAGAACAATGAAGGGAAATGGTAAGTTAACAGCATATCTTTCTATTAAAGAGTATCCCATCCTCAAAATTACTGTTACTGAGATACTGAAAAATTACGGCTGTTTTAGTTTTTGTTTTGACTTGTACTTGTTAGTTTTGTTTGTCCAAACACACTTTAGTACATAATGAACCCTTAATTGGTATTTACTTTTTGATGGATCTGGTATTTTAATTTAGTGGGTTATGGCTCAAACATCTCTAAAAGGTGCAGTTGATACTGTAAGTTGGTTCACTTTGTCCTCAGAAGTTCTGTCTTCATTTTAAACAACCAACAAGGATCATTGCAAGAAAGGAATGTTAATCGCTAACACTGTTTACATGACAGCAAGCAAATACCAGTTGCTACAATATAATTATGTTGGATCACTGTGAGGTAGCCTTTCTACACCATATGTCAGATAAATTGTGAAGGAATTAAATCTAAAAGGGTAGAAACCATGTGTCAAAAATGAATGAATTATTAGATAAGAACATTAACATTGTAGTTTTGCATAGATACACTCCTATTGATCGCTGTATCAAATGTACTCTGCACTAAAATACGTTGGAGGGATTTGTGCAAAGAACTGTATACTCCTTGAGGAGTTTGAGAAAATAGCTTCTGTGCAATGCCACCATGTGTCTCCTTTTCAAGGATACTGATTGGATCTCCTTTGACTGGACAGCCAGCCCACAGAACTGGGGATGTGTACAAATGCCCTGTAGGGAGAAGTGATTCGAAATGCATAAAGCTGGATTTGCCTGGTAAGACAAAAACATTTTACATCAACTGAACTGTTTGCTTGCTGCAATTACTCTCCAGGAAGTGACACATATCAAGATCACACAGATCAGAATAAACAGGGTTCCGCTGTCTCATACCAGTAATTAAGAAATAATTAACCATATTTATTTGAAATTGTCCTGTGTGATGATAAATAGGCTATTTCTGAACCAGATGCTTCTAATTCTGCAGAATTTGGTATCTGTTTATATCATGCTATTTTAGTAAACTGGTATTATACCAGTTACATCATGACATATTGGAGATAACTAAAGATTTTTCTGGTATGGATGTTTCTCCATCATGTGGACAGTATTTTGTCATAAAGTGTTCGTCTTTAGTAGGTTTGTTTTCTAGTGTGATAAAATCAAACAAATTTAAATAACAACCATTTATGAGACGTGAACTGCTGCTATATTTAATCCAGTGTTTCCCCTACCATTATAATAGTCATTTAAGGTTACCTTTCCAATAGAACAGGTCTATACATTGTCCTTTTATTAAACAAAGCCTTATGATATTTATCTGATTTACACAACAGCTTGGCATTTCTCTCTCTACACGGTGGCGCGTTTACAATGGGGCGGAGTTTCGCCCCGATGCGCGTACACAGACACGTGCGCGCACACACAGGTGAGCACACTACCACCATCAGATAGAGAGCGTGCATCGGAAAATATGTCGCGTCAATTACCTGAATAGCAGAAAAAATATCTGCGTTTTTTTGACTGCTGTCATTTAAAGAAACACATGAACACCATGAATCCCCCGCCCCCCCCAAAAAAGCTGTAAACCTAGGGGAAACACTGTAATATGGATATAAATAGGGATTTATGTGTTTATTAAGTATTAATACTTTATGAAGGTCTCATCTATAATACACTATATATAGCCTACCTTAATAATGAGCTATAAAGAATCCTTAATTTTAATACCGATTGTTATAATGCAGTATGAAGATATGTAGTTCGTTGTAGATGAGAGTTTCATAAAGCATTCACAATGTATAATAAACATGGCTATAATGTGTCGTATGTATTTTTTACATAAATATTTATAGCCATGTTAGTAATGCTTTACGAATGCCCTATAATTTAGCGGTGAAGCTATCCCACTTTTTCTGTACCGGTACGATCCCAATACCTGAACAGAGGGTATATCGACGATATGAGTACTGATGCAATACCAGAGCTCTGTTTAAACTGATAAATGCAAATTAAAAATATATGCCAAAAACCTTTATTAAGCTACTAGACACGTAGCCTACATAATGTACTGTTCCAGCTGGTTTGTGCATCTTGATTTAAGTGTTTTTGATGCATTTGCAGCTCAATTTCAATATCTTAGAAAGCGAGTATTCACAAGTGGCGAATGCGCCCCACAATTTACAGTATCTCCCACTGGCAACAACGTCACTTACACTTCGTTGCGATCTCAAGCTGAACCGAGTGTGCAAACCGCCCAAGCTAACGACTCCTAAATCATACATTGCTTATTTCATATTACTCGCGTTGTCTAGCAGAATTGCATGAATTTTTGTTAGATTTTCCTCTATACGCTACTCCCACCTCTGAAAAACTTAAAACTTACATATAAATATTGCAAATTGCTGTGGCATTAGTTACTGTCTTAAGTGTAAAGTAAGCATTTGAATGGAATGAATCGAAGTACATTCTCTAATGGGAAACTGCTGTTATTCTGTGTAATTGTTTCTTTTTTTTAGGACATTTTTTTGGGTTATTTGATTTATTTATATTTCCTTAGAAAATACAACCATTCCTGATTCAAATGAAGTCAAAGATAACATGACCATGGGAACAACTTTAGTAACAAATCCGGATGGAGGATTTCTGGTATGGGAATTAATGCAGAACTATTTGCATGTGCTTTTAATAATTTAATTTTAATATCATAATCTGTCAGTTTGGAGGCACTGGAACATTGTAACATAACACCACATCATGATGTTACATATTAAAAACGATCTTCTGCAGATCTACACTCAACTTGCCTGTTGCTCAGCATTCTATGTAGCTTCTCCACATTTTGTTAATTTTCCCTTGACAGGCCTGTGGGCCGCTTTATGCCCGAAAGTGTGGAAGTCAGCAGTACACCACCGGAATATGTTCCAACGTGAGTGCCTCATTTCAGGTCATGAACTCCATCTCCCCTCCACTGCAAGGTATGCTGGGTGCAAGCGCACTCTTCTTTGTGCTCTGAGTGTGCAGTGGGAGGTGTGCAGTCCAGTGCACACAAGTGCATACCAGAAAGAGTAAACTGTTCTGCCTCCCCGCTGACATTACCCGTTTAGGGAAGCGTTGTCCTTTTAGCCTTTCCATACAAGGTGCAAGCCATGACTTAAGGTAAACGCTAGCTGTTTATATGCCTCAGGGCTCTTCAAAAAGTACTGACTTGGGAGCTATATTGAAGAAGCTCTGAGTAATATTTTCTTGTCCTATAAATAAACATTGGTCACTGCTTAGAAATTATGGTTACTAAGACACAAGAAGTTTTTTTTACTGTCTGAAAGTGTAGCATAAATGTTCCTATGTGTGTGTGTGTGTGTCTGTCTGTGTGCGTGTGTGTGTGTGTGTGTGTGTGTAAAATGTATATAGACCATAGGTCTGGGCAATTAATGAATTTTAATTTCAGCTACAATTTTGTTTAAACAAAATAATCAAGATAAGTCGATTATTGTGCCACATTTCATTTTGTAGTCATGCTCCATTTTGTCTTCTGTTGTAAATCCAGCACCCCTTTCTATCGCATTTTTATTTGTTTCTCAGTTGAATTATATTTAGACTTCAAGGAAATCCCCCCCTTGGAAAGTTCAATAAATGCATTGTATTTCCAAAGTCAATGAGTAATTATGATAAATAATCATGCCATATTAGAGCAGCCCTAATACAACTATTTACAGTAGCAGTATTATAGTTATAAGTGATTACACTTAATCCATGTGGTTGTTTCTTTTTGCTCAAGTGTGTGACAATAAACTGGACATCGTTATGGTACTGGATGGTTCAAACAGCATCTATCCTTGGTCCAGTATAAAAGATTTTTTGGTGAAGTTTTTGATGAATATTGATGTCGGTCCAACACTCTCCCAGGTATAATAATTTATTATGGTCTTCATTATGTCTCTCATCCATTTCAGTTTAATTTTAGATTTAAAAGTAAAAACATTAAAATAACATTGCAGTATATGTCATTAATGCTGTTAATGAAATCAAAAGATAATTTAGTAATTAACATATTACCGATTTCTTTGTTATACTTTTCATATAATCACAACAATCTACTGTTACACCATGTCTTTGTGGAGTTCCCAGGTGATGTTCATTACACCTATTGTGTTATCATTGGTTGTTAAGCAGATCGAACGCTACCAGCAACACGAAGTATTGTTGCCAATGTATCATTACCTTATATACCTTATAACTCTTGTCTCTTGTCTCTCTCTTTTTCCCTGCCTGCTGCGTCCGACCTGCTTGTCTCACCTGCTCTGCCTGTCTGCCTGACCTGATCTCCCTACCGGTCCCTTTCTGTCGACCCTGCTTCCCCGCCGTCTCCTCGTCCCGTGCATCTCTCTAGAACTGACTAACCTGGCTCCTGACTTCTGGCTTTCTTGTTTTTCGGCTCCTTAATAAACATGCTGGTATCCTGCAACCAGGGATCTGCTTCCTCCTTGCCTTTACTTCACAACAATGTTTTTGTTCCATGGTTTAATATTTTGGTAAATATCTTTTTTTAAATATGTTTTTAAAAAAAAAATGCATCTGCTTTAGTTACCATGATAATGTCGTTCAGACACAGGTTTTAAGGTTGGTTTTAATTTGCTTTGATGACTAACAGCATGAAAATATCATGTCTCACAGGTTGGAATTGTGTCTTATGGTGATGAAGTTAGTCATGTCTTCAATCTCAGCCAGTTCAGTAACACCAAAGATCTTGTGGCTGAAGCCAGTAAGATTCCTCAAAAAACAGGAACAAAGACAAATACATTCCTCGCAATTGAGACAGCCAGGTACTGTTTCTGTGAAGCCGTTATGCAAATACATATGTTTCTGTGGAATATGTACTGTACACCTGACACAAGATATAATTTTGGTAATTATGTAAGCCTGATTTTCACTGCATGCTGTGTATTAATGATGTGGGAGAGATATGATTTTGATCTTTAGTACTCTTCAAAATGATGGACAACACAGCTTTAATTGAGCTAAGTGGATAGACTATTTTATTGCAGGAAATACACATTTCATGAGTATTTTAAGATTAGATTCATACTGTAAGCTTATTTATACATTTTACACTAGCATTTTTTGTATTAAAATTAATTGAAACAACCAGTACAGTAAAATGCAATATTTCATATGACTGGAGTTGAAAGTACAGAAAACCTTTTGGCTTTCCCATCCATCATTAACTACATTACTCTTAATCTAGTAAAATGTATTACAGCAAAATGTACAAAATCTTCCTGCAATTTCATGCATATATTTCCTGATTTACTAACACATAGAAGAACATTATGCAGCTAACCAACAGAGGTAGATTGTCCATATCCAGAAAACAAAAATCCAGACCAAAATTTTGTTAAACTTACCCCTTCATGATAAAGAGTCATAGTCAGAGATTGATTGAAACAAAATCTTGGTTTGGAATTTACTTTCTGAACTTGACATAGCCACCTCTGCTAACCAGTTATTTTAATCTTAAGCTATAACAGTTTTTTTTTTTTAGAAAAGAGGCCTTCACAAAGGAACGGGGAGCTCGGCCGGGCGTCAAGAAGGTCATGGTCATTGTCACAGACGGAGAATCCCATGACAATTATAAATATAAGCAAGTTATGAAGGAGTGTGACGAGGATGGGATAGAGAGATTTTCAATTGCTGTAAGTAGAATGGTTGCAGTAGAATAGCATGTCTAACTCATCTTATTTGTCATGTATATTATCACATCTTTTTTTAATATCTAATTTAGCAAATTAGATATTTATTTTTATCATTTAGTTAATTACCAAAACTAATTAATGGTGTCTAATTTTATATTTTGCTCTAGGTTCTTGGTGATTATTACAGACAAAAGAAATCTGAAAAGGACATCGAAACATTTATAAAGGAGATTAAATCCATAGCAAGTCCACCAATCCAGGATCATTTCTTTAATGTGTCAGATGAAGTGGCTTTGTTAAACATTACTGAATCGCTGGGCAGCAAAATCTTTGCTTTGGAAGGTGAAAGACTCTCAATGCGTTTGTTCTGTTCTTTGCCCGTACATGACACTCGCTTCTGTTTGCAAATGTGTTCCTTTTGCTTTCACTTAGTTGTTGCAATTTAGTTTAATTAGGCACATGTAAACCAAGCATAATTCAAGAGCTCCTGTTTTATCTGGTTGCTTTGCAACACTTCACAGAGTTACACATTGATCAGTATTTAAGTATTTAAGGAGGCCAGACAGGGAAGGAGGAGGAACTAGGAGGAGTCCGAGGGACCCAAGGGGGCCGTGGGTGAACATGAGGAGGGAGTAGGAGGGAACCACGAGGGAGACACGGGGACAGGACAGAGGAACGAGGGACAGACACAGGAAGGGACGGGGAACTGAGGGGAGTCCGATGGGCGCAGGACGGAGAGTGAGTCAGAGGGGCCGTGAATGGCCCAGGAATGGGGCCAGGTGACGTCCCTGGGGCAAGAGGCTGGGGGGCGGAATGTCCCTGGGGCGAGAGGCCGCCGGGCGGGAGCCCCTGAAGGGACAGCAGGCGGACCTGCGGCAGCTGGCTGGGCAGCAGGTAGCTGCGATGCGGCTGCAGGCAGGGTAGCCGGCGGGAGGAGCGGCTGCTGCAGGCTGGGCAGCCGGCGGGAGGAGCGGCTGCTGCAGGCTGGGCCATGGGAGGAGAGGCTGCTGCAGGCGGTGCCGCGGGAGGAGCAGCTGCTGCAGGCTGGGCCATGGGAGGAGCAGCTGCTGCAGGCGGTGCCACGGGAGGAGCAGCTGCTGCAGGCGGTGCCGCGGGGGGGAGCGGAGGCAGGCGGCGGTGCAGGAGCCTCGGGAGCAGAGGCAGATGGCGCTGCCACAATGGCCCTCCGAGCCGGCGCCGGGGAATCAGGCGCTGTCCCTTTAAGAGTCGCGGGGATCCGGGGAATGGCGTCCCACACGGCCCTCATGCCTCCCGTGCCCAGGCGTGCCTCACGGTAGAAATAGGAGGCAGCTCTGTAGTGTTCTCCCTAGGCAGAATTGGAATTCCCCCCAATCTTCATCAAGGAAGTACCAGGGGGCAAACGAGGCGACCCCTAGGGAAAGCGTCCTGTCGCCCTCCGGATCCTTTCCCTCTCGCCTCTTTCTCCTCTGCCTTGTGACGCTAGGTGGAGGCGATGTTGCTCCCGGGATGGTGGCCGGCAGGTCTTCCTCCCCGAGCGCACTGAGCAACGCGGTCCGCCGCGCTCTGATGGTTGCAAACCGCTGTAGCAGCGCTCGGAGGTTGTTGGGTACCTCCTGGAGGGGGTACGCCATCCCGGGAGGGGGATGCTGGCTCTAGAGGTCGGCGTTCTGGCTTATCACCCACAGGGCCGTGGGGTCCTCCTGGACCTCCAGTTGCTGGAGCCAATAAAGCACCTCGTGCAGCAAGCCAAATCGCTGGTCCTTGGCTTGCCACGGTGTGTTGTCCTAGAGATCAATCATTCTATCACGTTGAGCAGGAGTCGGGCAGACAGAAACGGGCAGGAGACAGGATGACGGGTTGAGGAGCGGGTTTAATCGGGGAATCGGGGCAGGAGAAAGGCACAGGGACTAAGGGGCAGCACTCACGAGACACGACGACTTACACAGATGACTGATCTGGAGAAACAGACACAGACGCTGACTAAATACAAGTAGGAATGGCAGGCACGGATTGAAAGCAGGTGGTTACGATCAGGATCAGACACGAGGTAACGAGGGGGGCGTGGCACACACGAGGCTCGGACGGGCGGCTCATGACACATTTCATATGTGCAGAATGCCTTTTTGACTCCCTGCCCACAGGGGTGAAAGTTAGAACAATTCCAAGGGTCTGTGAATGACAGGTCCAGTATGATATGCTTTCGTGAGGCCCAGTATCTCTAGCGGTGCCCCCTTACGCCCATTTGGTAAAGTCTTCAAATGAAATAGTAGTAAATGGAATTATAACTTGTGGAACAGTACTTGATTTCAAGATTTTGCTCCAACTTTACTTTTTACTGCTATTACTTGCTGCTGCAGTTTTGCTTTGCTATTTTGATATATTTTGTCTTTTAAAAATCTTATTTTTAGGTACAACAGGGAACCACACTACATCTTTTAAACTGGAGATGTCTCAAGCCGGATTCAGCACACACGTGTCAAAAGTAAGTGAGTACAATAGTCATAGTTTAGTATTACTGTTGTAGTTGTCCTTGGGCTTGTATCATGAAACAGGATTTCTCATATATGTGGATTACTTGTCAGATTTAAGGTATTCTGGGCTAAATGTAAGTGAACAAAGATAAAGGCCACGTTAAATGGGGTACCTTAAATCCAAGAAGTTATCCCGCTAAGCAATAAATCTGACTTTGTGATAGAGGCCCTTCTTACTGTATAGTGATGCTTGATCAGTTGGATTGTAGTGTTTCATGTTATTGGCCAAAGGCCACAATCGCCCACCCCCCTCCCTGATAACAGCTTCCTCTTTGTAACTTTTTATAGAGACCTATTCAGTGAAGAATTTCATAACTCTTGAAGTCTCAAAATCTTCATACAGTATGTTTAAGTCTCAGTACACTTTAACTGGGAAAATATGTGAAACAAAAAATTCTGGGCAAAACTAAGGTGTCCACTTACATTAGAATTCCCTACAAACATATTCATGATTTACATGTGAATCCTGCAAATATCAGTTATGACCAGAGTGACAGAGGAAAAGAGAATAGGGGAAGTCCTGCCCCATCATTGATTTGCTCTGGTTGTCTTTAGGAAGGAGTCATGTTAGGTGCAGTTGGAGCATATGATTGGAATGGAACTGTGGTAATGAAAAAAGCTCAAGATTTTATCATTCCGGGTGAAGATGCATTTCACAGCCGTGCTGTTGAGAGATATGAAGGCATGGCAGGGTACATTGGTAAGTGCTGGAGAGTTGCTTGGTTTGCTTTTCACCATCAGCTTAGAGATGTGTAGATGCACAAATATATCTTCTTTGCAGATCCAACTGTAAACGCATAATTGTCTGTTGAAGCAGTGGGACCATTGTGGATTTTATGGTTTTTAACTTCTGTATGTGTTTCATTGAATGATGTTTTTTTTAATTAAGTTCTGCATTGATTTATTCAACAGAATATGCAAATATTAGACTAATAAATCTTCACATCCAAAGGGCATACAGTAAATTATCTGCTAATAATCAGTTCTTTGCTTTAAGTTGAACAATTTTTAGATGTACTATTAATAATTGCAATATAAACAAATAAATTTTAATTTGCATTTTTTTAGGTTATGATGTCCAATCAGCATCAAGACCCAAAGGAATATTATACATTACAGGTGCACCACGATATAACCACACTGGTCGGGTCATTGTGTATAAGCTTGATGGAAATAATATTAAAATTAAGCAAATCCTGAAAGGAGAACAGGTACATCTGAAATATTTTTTTTTTCTTTGGTTGATTTCAAAGAGGATCACATTCAAAAAGCTGCACAAAACGTTAAAAACAACATGCTGCAAAGGGAGAATATTTGATGAATTTAGTATATTTGAAAACCTTTAATCAAAGCTGAGGAATAAATAAACCCAACCATTTATGATTTATGATGCCATACCTGAATCTATATGTATTTATTTTGTGAAAAATATTCGATTGGAATAACAAGAAATGGAACTACATGATAATGGGGGATAGGTTACTTTCTTCATTATTTGGTTGCTGTATTGTTCTCTTTGGTGTTCTATCTTCTGCAATCCTATAAGTAACTGAAGAAAAATGTTAAAACAGTTATTATTCCAATGACTTTCCTGTACTGATCCCTAAAAATAAAGCATTAGGAATATAAAGGTAAATATTTAGTTAATATTGCAATAATAATATATAATAGGTCATTCCACCTGTATTATAAGAGTATTGATGCAATGTAGGCTAGAAAAAACTAAGAAAAGCGAGAATTATGGGGTTTAACAAAGTTATTGCCATCCATCCATCCATCCAAGCATTGCAATAATATCAATGATGCAAAAATGTTTTTTTTTAATTCAATGATTTGTCTGTTTTGTACATAGATTGGTTCATACTTCGGCAGTGTTCTTCAGACTGTCGATGTTGACAATGACACTTATACAGACATCCTTCTTGTTGGAGCTCCAATGTACATGGGCCCAGAAAGGGATGAACAAGGTCAAGTTTATGTTTACAAGATTAATGAGGTAGTTTTGCTGCTTACCTCATTTTATTTCTTTAAGCTTCTTTATTTTTTATGTATTTTATCATTAAAAAAAGTTATTTAATATAATACCGGTCAAAAGTTTGGACACATAAAGCCACGTCTAAAGGAGAGAGATAGTATTGCATCACATGACCTGGTCACCTGACCAAAAGACTTGTTTACACTGTCTAATAGTTTTGGTGGAGTTTGAAGAGAGACTGAAGGCAAAGCAGCCGTGAGTGTTCTGCGTATATGTGGACCTCCTTCAGGACAGCTGGAAAAGCTTCCCAGGAGGCCACATCATGACACTGGTATAGAGGAGAAAGTTCACGGAGCAATTGGGGTTTAGGGTCTTGCTCAAAGGCCCAGTGATGGGATTCCTGTGGGGGGG
>JABFEB020000113.1:11827264-11843075 GCA_019775895.2 Stomatorhinus ivindoensis
TCTCTCTCTCTCTCTCTCTCTCTCTCTCTCCTTCGCTCTTCAGGCATGCAATACAGTCTGACATTAGACTCCCTCAGAGCAGTGTCAAGAGGATTGTTTGCAAATTACTCAGAAAGGAAAGTGTTTGCGCAGAAATGGATATCCAACAAGGACAGCTTTTGTGGGGAACACAAATTCTACATGTTGGCAAGTAAATCATATTCCCTTTTCCTGAGGTGTTAATTTAGAATTAGCATTAAAATGCATTTATGCCTGAAGTTCACTTTGTCAGCTTCCATTGCTATGAAATCCTCAGCTTTGAGTCCTCTGTCTTGATTTCCCCTCACAAGGAAGTATTCCTCTGAACGACAATGAGTGGAAGTTTGAAACAGGGGTGTGTCTATGTTACTGCCTACTTCCTGTGTTTCTCTGTTGAGCTGGGTCTTAAAAAAGCCCATTGGGATCATTGTCGCGTTCCAGCTATTATATCAGGAGGCTGAGAAAAACACTTCCATGCACCAAGCTATCATTCTAGTAATTCAGAGGATGTGTGAAATGTGTTTTGAGAGAAAGTCTTATGTAATTTTATTATGTATATTGGCATTAGGTTTCATGCAGGGATTTTATAGTAAATTATGTGGGATTTATAGAAAAATAGAGAGCCATGTTCTTAAAAAAATGCAGTAAAATACTATGTAACAAAAATCTCATAATGAATCCTGAATACAGTTCTAGTCATTTGAGTCAGGTTTTTGTTTACTACCTCTCTACATTAATATGTCTTGGGGGCATGTTAGGCACTTGTAATGGGCAAAGCTTCTCCAGGCAGCTTTAGACGTTCTCCATAACACACTGTGACCAGTCATTTGTGAACAAGATAAACAATTGCCTTCATAGCAAACTGGACATAACACTAGGAAAAGGGGACAGAACAGATGACCCTTAAAGGCCCCATTTTCCCATCAACTCCAAGCAATGATCAACTCAGGCAAAACAAATTATCATTTTATATGGTTGTGTAAAGATTGCATCTGGTCATGTTTGTCAACATCCATTAAATCTGCATATTAAGTTAAATGTGCTCTTGTGCTGAAAAAAAACCTGCAGATTGTGTTTTAAGAACGGTACATGTGAAACAAAACAGGCAAATGCAACAGATTTTTCACCAGACAACATTTACTTTAATCGGAAACAGAGCAAGAATGATCAAAGAAAAAGCTAAATCACCACAAAATAGTCCACAGTCTGCCTTGGTGAAATTACCCCACATACCTTTTCTGATAGCTTTCGGTAAACAGCCAAGCAGCTGTAGCACAGGGGATGACCAGCATATGTTGAAAGATTGTATTGTTTGTTTATCTCATTATAATATACTAACGCCACTGAATGATATCTGACACCAGTGATGCAAGATAGATTCTACAAAATGACACTTTACAGGTGAATCTTCCATGAGGTCTTGAAACAGTTTATTCAAGCTGGAGTGGACAATTATGTCAGCATAACATGAATATTTAAAACAGGATGTATATTTTTTATTTGTCTTGCAGGATAAACTGGACTTCAGGGACCCAGTTATGATCTCACTAGTGTTTGAGTTAGTGAATAAGGATAAGGGCCCAGTCTTAGATGGGGATTTACCAACATCTCTCAATAAGACAGTAAGATGTGTATTTTTGTCATTTCTGTTAAAGCAATAATAGTTTCTCTATAAATCAGTGAAGTATATTAGGCCTAATGTTTATGCTGTCACAATAAGAGGGACTTTCATACATTGTAAATGCCTTGTAATAGCAGCAACACTGAACTGAATTAGTAGAGTGAATGTATTTTTTTTGTAGAACTGAGAGTTAGAATTCAGTGTTTTTTTCATAGTACAATCATTTGTTTAGTGTTAGTCAGTAATTAATGATATGGAATTATTATGCAGAGGCACAAATTCACTAAATAGCAAAATTCAACTGAAAACTCATTGTCATGTAACTTATGCCACCTGACAGTAAGGTTACGATGGGCAGATGAAGCTGAGAAGTGGTAGTGCAGTTATTTTGAATGACTTTCAGCTGGTTCTGAACAAATCTCAAAGGATTCTGTTTATATGCCTCCTCTTTGACTTTAGTTTCATAGGACTTGAACTTTTTCATATTCTTTCCTAGATTGCTTTAGTTGACTGTGGGAACAATGAAAAGTGTATCACCGACCTTCATCTGGAAGCTGCAGCAAATATAACAGAGTAATGTTTTAAATATATTTTTGCTGGTACTTAATTAGAGCCAAGGAAGACACATACCATGTTTACATTTATATGTTCATGATTTAGTAACTATTGTAGGTGTATTGAATCAGCAACTGATTGATATCACTGAGTGATATACAGTGTAGTATGACACATACCTAATATATTATGTCATATAATGTATAAAGGAAATGGAATGTATGCTAAAATTAATATAGTATTTATAAGAATATTTTAAGGATATACCCCTATTTCAGTCTTTTCTTGGTCAGTATTTGATGTTAAAACGCTAAATTAGATCATTGCGGCCTCTAGTGGTAAATATGAAAAGAAACACCTCATGAACGTGTTGCTAATGAAAGTTTTCTTTCGTAGCCTTGTCATTAAAGCGAATCAAGAAAAATTCCACGTTGAAGTTAAGGTCAGAAACAGAAAAGATAGCGCCTACAACACAAAGGTTATACTAACATCCTCTAAGAACATCAACTATGTAAAAGTAGAGGTATGTTTCTTTTTCAGACACATTGCATTTTATATGTTAACTCTATGAATTAAATAAAAAAAATATATATCTGTAAACCTTTCTGTTCTTTCCTCATGTGCTAATTGGTTAATTAGGGGAATTGGTTCTGTTACAAACATATTGGCATAATAAAATGCAAACGATTTATGGTAGTAAAGATTTAATTTCATGGCTTGGTATCTTAAAGAAGCAAAACATCACATTAATACAATGGTACCTCAGTTCTCGAACTCATTACAACTCGAATTTCTTAAAAGTCGAACCAACCAGTTTGAAAAAAAAATTACCTAGAGCTCGATCGGAATTTCAGAAGTGAAACCGTGAACACAGACCTAAGATAACTTGTACGCTTGGGAAAATGAGTCACGCAGCACGTATTGCAGCAGCAACAAAGGGTAATGCTTCGGTCTCAGTCTGGCATTCACTGTGATAGCATTTACACTAATTGAATACATATATTTAGATTTAGACAATGATAGACAGTAGCAGTGATTATTGTTATATAATAAATACATTTAAAAATAAAGATTTCTTATTCAATATTTTAATATTAATAATAAAACATTAACACGTTTAATTATCATATTATTGTGCCGAGCGAGGACGGAACGGAGACAAAGGCGCAGACATCAGAGTATCGGGGAATACGGGGTTTAATTACAGGTAAGGCAGGGAAAACGCAGACGGACAATACAATGACTGTACTGGGGAACAAACTGAAACGTGGATGAAATACTGAGGGCTAATGGCAGCCCGAAATAGCTAATCACATGGGGATTCCACACTGGGTTATCGAGGGGGCGTGGCACTCGGAAGTAGCGGACAATCGGGGCAGGACACATTATTTGGATACATTTATTTTCTTACTTTACAAATTACTGTTTTGATAAATGTGCTTAGATGTGTTTAGTGCAGTATATGCTCTTCTTGTTTTATCTGGGTCATTTTTTGCTTAAGTGCTAAAAAAAAGGTGTAATTTTTGGTGGCCGGGTGTTATGACCGCCGCTCAGACGGAGGCAAACAGCGGCGTGGAGCCGATAAGACGGGCAAATGGGGTTTATTCAGAACATACGAGCACATACGGCAGACAACAACAATGACCGAACTGGAGAATACTAACTCAGACGCGGGCTAAATACACAAGACACGCAGAAAACAGGCAACAGGTGATCACAATCGGGAATTAACACGAGGTAATGAGGGGGGCGTGGCACACAGGAGGATCGAACGAGCAGGTCATGACACCAGGAACCAATTAACTGGTTTTCTATCATTCCTTATGGGGAAAATTCCATCATCCATTCCGAACTTTTTAGGATTCCATCCGGAGTTCTGAAAGCATTAAATCCGAGTTCTGAGGTACCACTGTACTTTCCGTTTTGCATAATACACATATTTATAATAATGTATGGCTCAATGCATTTAGAGTATAATATTTGTCAATGCATTTATAGTCTTTTTAACTTCATTTTTTAGTTAATAAAACAAAAATGGCAAACAATCCTTGGGCAATGACCAAATTCCTGTCTGTTTTCATGACAGCCTAGAGACAGAGACTGTGAAATTAAGGATGACATAATCTGTGCTGTTGGATATCCTTTCTTAAAAACAGATGAGCAGGTATGTTAAGTTCAAAATTTTGTTCCTGTTGACTTGGTTATAACAGTGCTTAAAACTTTTAAGATTTATTGCAGTTTTTTTATTGCAGGATTCTTTTAAGGTTCACTTTGAAGTAAATCCCTCAGATGTGTGTGAGAAATGTGTGAGTATCGACATCAAAGTCAGCGTAATAAGGTAATATATTACAAAACTAAAGTGTAATTATTACATTGAATTGAATGTAATGAACACATTATAGAAAAAGAAAATGTATTTTCCTCAACATAATGCTTTTTTAACCATGTACATGTAAGTGAAAGTGTGTTTGCTATATAAAGCATATGAACTTGTGGGTATTCCAGTATTTTAACATGCATCTCTCTTCTGCAATGACAAAATTGTCACATATGCCAGATTTATTTAAAGGGGCAGTGCACCCTAAAACTGAAAAAGATCTGTTTTAAATGGCATTCTTTCTATGGTGATTTAAGTGCCAGAAAATTACATTTAAAAAAACCAACAGCAATGTCTCATGACCCTCAAGATAACTGTAGCAAGCAGTTTACTGTAGGAAATAGTTTTTTCTGCTGAACTCCACACACCAATCCTATCACTGCACAGAAGATATCAGCAGGGTGCTCGTGCTCGTATCTTCTGCACAGAGATACAATTGGTGTGTGGAGTTCAGTACAAGAAAATAGTTCCTGCATGAAATTCCTTACTACAAAGTCTGTGAATAATCTTGAGTGACCAGGTAATGATTTCTGCTAAGAGACATTGCTGTTGATTTTTTCAAATGTACTTCTTCTGGCACTTTAATCACCAGAGAAAGAGTGCCATTCACTCCCATTATATTCAAGGGAAGCCCCACACTTCTACAAGCAATATCTTCAAAACTAGGCATCTCCCAGTAGAACAACCTAGAGGGATAGATAGCACCAAAGCCCCTCTAAAACACACCTTTTTCAGCTTCAGGGTGAACTGCCCCTTTAACTAATCACTGGGTTGGTCCTTCCAGTTTGTATGATCACACACGAGGTAGTATTTCACCCTGACCAGTGCTCCACAGCACAGATGGGGTACACAAGGGTGGACCCATGTGAAACCGGACAGGCTAAGCACAGCTCAACAAGCTGAGTAGCAGAATCAGGGTGACTTTGGAGGACCTGAGGCGACGGTGCCCTGGGGATTAACAGGAGACAGAGTGTTGGACAGAGATTTTTATGATTAAGAGACCAAAGCCACCACCAAAAGGGCAAAAGCAAGAAGCAAGGTGTAAGATAGCAAGAGGATCCATACCAAAAACCCAGCATTAATAATATTCATTATTAAGGTGCTGCCAGGCAGTGGGATCCAGGAATGTGGAGCATGCCAGCTGCAGAACATTGCTGTATTTGTGAGGCTATTTACATGGCTCAGTGAGGGAGGAACAGTGAGTCATTGAGAGTGGTGTACTGGGAGGGGTAGGCTCAGCCAAAGAGGGACTATTTCTGGAGGAGTAAAAGAGTAAGCCGTAAGATTAATACCGACCCACCTGTCTCATCTTCCATTGCTGCTTCTCCCAACTCCATTAAGTCCTCCTCAGGGAGGGTAGCAATCCAGCTAACAATTTTTTGTGCTAGGAGTGTTTACCATACATTGCATTTAAGCTTTGGAAACGTTTAAAGTGTCCAGTTTTTCTGATGTTCTCGGAATGTATTCAACTACTACTACAATTAAGACTAATAAGGTATAAACATACAAAGGGCACAGTAGAGTAGCGGGTAACACTGTGGCTCTTCATCTCTACGGATCGTGGGTCCAGGGCTGGATTGGGCATTGCCAGTATAGACATACAGCACTTCTATAAAATATTTTTATCATAAAATTGCATTTTCCAATATTACTTTAAAAGGATGTTCAAGTAATAATGTTATCTTCCTAACATTAACAGCACCGTTGCTAAAATGTAAAACATAAATAATGTTTCAATTAACATCACAGTAAGAATGTTCTCTGGCATCTTTGAGAAGACCTTTACAAAGGGCTGGCTAGCATTCTAGGAACGCTCCCTGTCAGCTCGGAAGCCAAGCTAACCACAAGTTGTTTATAGCTTATCAGCAATGGTTTGTCTGACTTGTCTGGGTTCATGTGCTTGAAACTGGATTAACAGTAGTCAAGCCTTTGCCTGTCTCCTGACATGCCGAAGGAAAAAGCTGCAGAGCTGAGTTCAATGAGCAGAGAGGCAGAATTCAGGAAACAGTGGATGATCTTGAGACAACAGCACTTAGACTAATTAGAGACAGAAACCAGAACAAATTGAGAATACTATGGAAAGACTTTAGGGAAAAACAAGAACAGAAGGAAGAAAGGCAAAAAACAGTTTCTAGGACAGAACAGTGAGATCAGTAAGAAGGTTTTCTAACAAAGCTTGTGATTTGGTGCCACAGAGCTTCAAGACCCAGGATGTTTACATAGCTGCAAAGCTTGTTATATGGCCGGATTTCCTGTTTAGGTCACAGAGGGCACTCTTGTGAAATATAACCAAGCAACTGCAACTCTCCCTGCTGGACTGGGGTCATTATGATTTTTACAAAAGCTAACCCAGTCACGATTTGTGTTTGAGGTGTTTGGTTAATATTCTTTATGAGATGTTGCCATTTTATCTATTTCACAGTGACAGTGAAGAGCCCAACCTTAATGACAACAGTGTGAACATCAAGATCCCAGTTAAGTATGAGTCGGGCCTGAGTTTTTCAGCGTAAGTAGGATATTAAAGTTCTATCATTTTTAATGGTCTACCAAAATGAAGATTTTATCCAAGCAGTATTTATAGTAATGGATGTTTAGGATCTCTGTTTTTTCACAGATGTCAAAAAGTACTATCTAATACTACATGTATTTAAAGGCCATGTCAACAGTTACTGTGATCAAATCCATAGTCCCATTCCTTTACTTTTGTGTTTAATTGCACCAACCAAACTAAACTTGCTGATAATAAGTAAATATTAAGTTATGGTGAGCTTATGGTTGTGGAGTAAATATTAAACTTTTTCTTCAGTAAACATCTACCACAATAAGAAATATGACTATGTCTGTGTTTTCAGACTTGTCCACTTACTCTGGAATTTTTTCAAAAATTCCAATCAGCAAATGATCGCACCATTTTTTGTACTTTGTACATTAAATGACCAAGAACACAATGCAACACATTCCCTGACACTCTGTGTAAAGGTTTTAAATTTTTTGAACACTTTTTTGAACAAACCTGTTCTTACCATTTTGCTATTACTTAGCAATTGTAGTCACTGGTTCCCAAATGGGTACTAAACACAAATATTAGGTATTTCGTTATTGCAAAGGTGTTACTAATTAAAAAGCACTCAATGTTACTGCGTGTGAGTAGTACTGTTTAACTCGGAACAGTCTGATTGATTAAAATAAATGATTTACCTAAACCTACTCATTGCGTCTAATGTGATATATACTGTATGATTTTTGTGATAAAACCTATAAATTTGGGATATTTTTACTGATGTAAGAATACCCAGTCTTGTACATTAAAAACACATATGCCACAGATTGCTAATGTTTCTATCCATCACTTTTCCTGGACAGCACTGTGTGGGGTATAGCTCTGTATTTTTAAATTGCCCATATTCTATGACGCTGTACCCAGTGATGGAGACCATCTGTGGTGTTCTCTGCCTCATGCACTGTTGACAATGACAATGACTGGATGAGCAGTTATGGGTGGATATAAACAATAGGAATCTCTGGTACATTTTTTAATATGATGTGAAAACATTCATCATACAAATATTCCCCAGTTAAGCATCATCTAAATCAGCCATCTTTTCAGTGTGAAATACATGGAAGGAAGTCATCACATAATCGTCCGTGAAAGTGAAGAGTTCCCAAGTGTGTTGAATCACATAAGTATGATTGGGGATGAAGTCAACATCAGCTACACGGTGAGGGAAATAGCAGCCAGTTCAGACTGTAACATTACAGATATATTGGGTAACTTGATGTGTGCATTGATATTTTCTTATTTGCCAGGCATTTAGATGAATAATCACATTATGCAACAGAATGCATAAATACAATACAAAAATCATCAGCACAAACACATAATCCATAAGAACTATAAATCTTGGGCAGTGGAATGTAATATAATAATATATTACACAGTAGTACAATTTTTCAGTGTTATTTAAGGAAAGAGAGAAAATGAATTTGTTCTACCTTAACATCGTGCCAATGTATACTGTCCCACAGATTAAAATGGAAATCAACCAGACGATTCCTCCTCTGACATTAAATATTACCTATCCCTTTAAGTCTCCAAGAAAAAATATTCTGCTGTATTTGACAAATGTGGCCTTCTCTAAGGTAAGGGTGTCAGTTATAATTGGCTGTCGGGCACCAATAGTCACATCGCTTTCAAAATCACTTAGCGCATGTTTTTTAGCCATTTTAATCCTTTGCAGAATTGTCATTGTATGTCTTTACTCCATCTGTGTGCTTCAGGTATTCATTTGCTGTTTGGTGCAGTAGGCTTGTGTTAACAAGCAGATGTACCTAATAAAAATGGGTGACATCAAAGTGTTTTAAATCTATTAGTGGCGTTTATTTAAGCTATTTCGAGACTTGTTTTAAAAATATTCTCTTCCATATTTTACCATAAATATTTTTGTTCCATAGTGTATTCCTTTCTTGCATTTCAAGAAATTTTAAATAACGGCGTTCAACTGTATTGCATTTAAACAATTGACGTGGATGATGGAAATTATTTTAATACTCTAGTCATGTTCATTATTAAATCATCTTGGTTCACTTTATTCCTCATGACCATTTACAGTCGTTACCTCTGTATATAATCCCTTTTGGGTTTCATTGCAGAATGTAAAATGTGACGTCTCTCAAGTGGACCCACTAAGAATCAGTCCACAGCACACGTATTCATCTAATTCTGTGAAGGAAACCTTGGGCAATTACACTGTGGTGAGTTCTATATCATAATCTGATTCAGAATTCAGAATCAATATCTGTGTGTTTCTAATGGTGATTAACACCTATTTCCTTCACACAAAATGGGGAACTGTACCCTGACCTGCAATATGAAACATCAATGACCTCCTACTGTTAGTCCAGATGCTTCAGCCTTAGCAGGGTGACTCAGGAAGCTGTCTTATGTGATCAGCTCTGTAGAACTCTACAGTGATGTCAACGTATGTCTCTGCCATACCCCTTATCTTCTCTTCTGGAATCCTGAAGGTGGTTTATGGTGACCACTTTGGGAGTCATGGGTTCTGCAGCAAGCCACTGAGATTGGAATCGTGGTTATAGGTGGATTCAGAAATCCCACAGCATGCAGTAGGCTTCAGTTTGTCCATTAGTTAGTGGATGCTAGAGAGAGAAAGATCTTCATAACCTCCCAAGGGAAATACTACAAGAAGATGAACTGGAACATGTACTAAGGCCTATTCATAAAGTCCCCCCTTTACCTTAGTGAGGCAGGAGTTTTTCAACCAGGCAGGGCAATCTGGGCAATGGCCATTTTACAACTGACATAAAAACAGTCAAGCAGCAATACACTAAGACCAATTTAAAGTCAAATAAACATGGATTCTATGGCGCTGCATTAAAAAGCAGTTGTAATGGAGAATATGAGGTACAGGATAAGGAGAATCCAACAGACTACATGTACACATCAGGGCAGAGGGATTCATGGGTTTGGGGCAGATGGTTCAGTGGAGGGGTGAATTTGAAGGCAATCAGTAATATTCCATTCATTCATTTTTCAACCACTTCATTGGGTCATGGTCAGAAGGTCTGGAGCAGATCTCAGGAAAGACAGGTTGCAAGGCAGGGGGTACCTAAACACTCAGATATGTGATTTTTGGACTGTGGAAAGTTCCCAGTGGAAAACCATGTAACATGGGAGAAACATGCAAACACACACACACACACATGTGCACATTCACACACTCACACATACAGTACAGTATGTATGCACACATGCATGCACTCACAAATACACACACACACACGTATGCACACACACCTACACACAAATATACACACACCAACATGCATGCGCATATGCACACACACACATACTAACACAGCGGAACCCCCAGCCCTGGAGGTGTGAGGCATCCTTCAGTTTCCTGTATCACGTGAAGCTTTTCATTCTCCTGTGGACTTGAGGTTTCTACACCCAGAACCTGAAAATTTGATGTTTCAACTTTGTATACACTCTTGCTTACTTATAAATACATTTTACAAGCATTTTTAAATATCCACAGCAAGTAAAGACCAAATTAAAATGTACATATTTTAGTTGTCCGAAAAGTGTATAACTGAATTAGTGGCTAGTAAGCAGCTGTGGATGGGCTCATCCATACAGCTTTTAAGGAAATTGTAATTTATTAAATGAATTTATCCCTCTAATGCAGCATTAGAATCACAGAGTTATAGTCACATTGCATTTTCAGTAACAAGAATGAATTATGTGCTTTCCTTTTTTGGTCTAGGCGTGCGATGGATTCAACTGTAAAGTCTTTCTCTGCACTATCCCTGCACTAAATCTTTCCACGTCTAGCCAAGTAAATGTCACCTTCCGTGTTTGGAAGGCCACCTTCATCAAAGTAAGTTTAAATTATACTTGAAGATTTGGAGTTATGTTGATGAAGAAGGTTTCCAATAACTGTGTATAAATGATACAATTATTGCTGATGATTGCTGTATATTAAATAAAGTACAGATGACCCTTCCACGTCATGGTGGGCAGGGGTGTAGACCCCCTGCGATTTGTAAAAAAAGTAGTAAAAGTTACAAAGAAGCATGAAAGATATGAGAGACATGAAATAAGAAGACAACTGTGAGATATCACAGGAGCGGCTGCCATAAACACGCTTGGTGTTCTCCAAACCAGCACTCTACATATATTTTATGCATTTATGAGTTGCCAAACTTTTTTGCACCTGCTGGCTTTCACAAAACTCCCAAGAACTCCTAGAAAATTAATTCCCATTTAATTTCTTATGCTGACCCTGTGATATATCAAAACCGCAATAGGGAAAGTTACGATGCAGAAGGGTTGATTGTAGTCTGAAATCTTAAGTTTATACACTTCGTTCAAATGAATGATTTAGTGTCACGCACAGCTAGCCTGTTGATTCTTCAGCTCTCCCATTGATTGTGGAGTGAAGATAATGGTTGATTAATTGATTTATTTATGGTGCTGTCTATAGGCAGAGTTCTCCAGTTTGGAAATGACTGTGCATGCTACACTGAAGCACAAGGATACATCTCTCTTTGTTCTGAGTAACGCCAATGAAAAAAGAGATGTGAGTAAACGGGTCAAACAGTTCAGTTTCAGTTGACTTTATTGCTGTAATTCATTGTGACTTTTCATGGCAGTCAAATATTGGACATCACGTTGCTTGAACATTATATACCTAACCATATTTTCTTCCTTTGTCCAAAGGTAAAAATTCAAGTTTCAAAGGACTCTCTTGGTGGAATACCACTGTGGATTATCATTGTGAGCATTCTAATAGGGCTACTGATATTGGCTTTGGTAATCTTTGTGCTATGGAAGGTATGCTGAAAAGTTCAGAATCAAAATCATAATGTTTATCATATTGCATAATATTTGTTACTTAATAAGCACAAATTCTGTTTGTGTACATATGTACGTTAAATATCAGAATATTTTGTTTTTTCACCTCAACCAAGCTGACAGCATAGAACATTTTTAAATTATTAATCAAGATTATGTATTCTACTTTATTTCAATAAATTTTATCTTTTCAAAAGAAATACAAAGTTAAACCAATGTTTTTAAAAGTTTTTTTTCCTTCAGGAATGTATTTTTTAGGGATATTTATTATTGTTTAAAATATTTTTTTTATGTTTTCATGCAGGCTGGATTTTTCAAGAGAAAATCAATGGAGGAAATGAAGGACATGAAAAATGGACAGGAAACAAGGACATGAAAAATCAGTAAAAATCCATGCAACAGGCTTCTGCCCTCAATCTTCTCAGGTCTGAAATAATGTCTATACAAGGCTATGCCGTTGCAGAACTCAAACTTCTGGAAATGAGCATTTCTGTTCTATGCAGCAAGATTTAAATGATATACTGTATAGTACCTGTCAAAAGTTTGAGTGAACCCCTAGAACCCTAGAACCTGGGTTTTTTTCCCATGATATATACCTGATTTATACCTGCACCTGTCTTCCTAGCTAACTATCCAGTGCCCTGGCAGGATAGGAGACCAGGCAGGTGGCACCCTGGGTGCGGTGACAGGATGACATCTGCTCCTTTAAAAGATTTTAAAAGTGTTTTCACTTAAAGTTGTGGTGTAAAGCTGGTTCACTCAAAAGTTTGACTTTATTGTACATTTCAAACAAGTATCAATAATAGCTGTTCTTCATTTGTTTATTGCTTTCCAAGAGGTGTGAAATATTGCATAGTTTTTTTGCAATTTAATTGAACTATATTTTTTTAAAAAAGGTTAAAGAAATGCAGAACATTTGAATCGCAAAAGTTTAATCATAAATGACAGCATTTGGTACAGCTCAGTATATACTACAAACGCGTAGTAACTAATTTTTATATTATTAATTTATAGTACCTTCAAAAAAATTCTAAAAATATGCATTTACTTTGCCATTATAGGAAACGTGGTGTGTATTTATGGCAAAATGGAATCAATGTTTAGATAAGTCTACAACACTCTGTAAAAAAAAAAAAAAAATTTAAATGCATGGCCTGCACATTATGCATAATTTGGTTCTACAACTTTCAGCTGTTTTACAAAGGTGCAGGGCCTGAGGTAATGTTTCTGTATACAAATGAAATTGAGATAATTGAAAACTACTGTTCATGTATATCCCTCAGTGTACTGTAAATAAATGCAGGTTACCTCAGTCACATGAGATCGTATGTAAAGAATTGAGAGAGAATATGTTTTTCCAAAAGTAAGAAAATATTTGTACTTCACATTTTTACAGTGTATGCAGAGATTTTTTGCACAGATAGTTCTATAAAAATAAAAGAAAAATATAAAAAGTGTTTTATTGTAGGGTAAAGCAAAACTGAACGGTCGATTGCAACAATTTTAACTGAATTTTCATTTGCCAGCTGTAAGGCTGAACATAAATTGAATTCAGCTTTTTCTGATGTCACAAAGATGCAGTCTTATAATTGAATATATACAATAAATCTCTGCTTCATGTCATCTTTTCTAATCGTGTGATCACTAAAGTATCACATGCATTGTGTCTGGTATTGCATTAAAGTTTGAACATATCTATCATGTTTTCATTATAATACAATATAAAATATAATTAAAATTCTAGCAGAAAAATGAATGATATTAAGCAGGGAATTACTGTACTAATAACCGGACTAATATTTTGTTTGTTATGAATGTTTTATATTTATATATTTTAATGGTTTTTATCACTGTTGTGTGTATTTGCACAAACAATCTTTATTTACAAAGTTAGCATCACGTCATCAGTGTTACTGAGGATTATCATTTTCAGAGTGCATGTAAAAATACAGTACAGTGTAAAAGTCTTAGGCAAGCAAAGAAAACGATGTTTAGATTATCCTCCTGTTGGTGGTAAACTATGATATTATACAGTACCTGTCAAAGTGTGTCAGCTTAGGCATTTCAGAACCTCTGCTAAAATCATCCCAGTATTTGCAGTAACGATCCAGTGCAGCCATGTATTTTTGATTTGTCCACTAGCACACCTCAAACAGTTAGTCATTCTATCACTGACTTTTTAAAGCAATTTATTTAATTATTTAATTGAGCTGTTGGTGAAATTTAATAAAAGGCTGAGATGTTCCTGAGAAGAAGTTTGGAAACTGAAGCGGTGTTCATCTGTCCATCTAACTAGATATCAGTAACTTTTTAGAAAACAAAATTATTACTAGTTTTTATTGTGTTACTCTTAATTTGCACCTTCTAATGTTAAATTGTGTTTTCTAAGCCAAAGTAACACTTGCTACCCAGATAAACAGCTTTAAGACATTTCTTTGGACTGCCTAAGACTTTTGCACAATACTGTAAGTAATTGTGAAAATGTATAAAATTTAACTCTGGTAATGCATTTGTCCTGTGCACTGTTTAAAACTAAGTAATGCACTGTTGTATGTAGTGTCATTGGCATACAGAATTGTACATGTTGTCATTGAAATCTTTGAGACAATAAAGGGTTTTTTGATGAGTGTTTGACTATAACAGTGCTCAAGTCAGCGTCTTACGTGTGGAATTGTCCCTCTACTCCTACTACATTCCCTGCAGTACATTTCTATTACATCGTAGGCTGATATCCATATTCACATTTATTTGTACTGAGGGTTCAATAAGTCAAAGAATTTTTTTTTAAGTAGTTTATCTAGCAAAAGAGTATGGATTTGTACGTGCCCTCCGCCGAAAACTGATGGGTGGAAATCCCCCCAACTCCAGCTGGATCCAGGTGATCTTAGGAGAGGTGATGAGGTGGCTTGAACACACTTTGACAGATTTATACACCAACTCGAAGATCATTTAAAATGTAAACATAATTTTCTTTGACTACCTCAGACAAGGGTAGCCAGTCTTATCCAGTAAGGGCTGTTGGGGCTGTTGGGGCTTCATCACAAAACTCTTATTTGTGCCACCCTCCCTCACTACCTACCTTTCCTTCGCCCCCCCAAGTTCCAGCTGTTGAAGTGCTGTCCCCATACCTTAGGAGACGAGTTACTGAGGGCCAATTTTCTCTCAAATTACAGCTTCACCGGGGGCATGCGGAAATCTAGTCAAGAGTACCCTTTGCGTAAGTGAAATTCACTTTTGGTGACACCCATGTACGATGTGGCATAGAAGCTTCTACCACAGTGATGACTTCATACATACAGGCGGAGCACGGTAAGTCATCAAGTGTATCTCGATGCCACTTTTGTCCCCTCTACCTTTCTTGTTCTGTCACTCGTTCCTTCCCTCATCATCTTCATTTTCCTCGTCATTGAGGGAAGGAGTGAGGGACCTGTCAAAAAATCATTTTAGGATGTAGTTCGGGTTTTGGCTGCAACTTCCTAAAGAGATTGCCACTTTAAGGACTGATTGGCTGAAGAGATCTCTTTGAACAGCTGTCCTAAAGGTTTTTCCAAAAATCGGCATACACACTGGCTCTTTGTAGATAAGATTGGCAACCCCTGGCCTAAGACTTGCACAGTAAGCTGTGACATCTTTTACCCATTAAACAAAGGAAGACTGATAAAATGTACTATCGTGCAGTGATTGCCCAAGTAATCTGCAGCACTGCTGTTTGGTCTTTCTCTTCCGGAGGTCACACCAGCTGGCAGCCCATCCAGCCATCCATTCTTCTGTAACCACTTGTCCTATTCCAGGCCACAAGGAACTGGCAGCCCTAGACACCTAAATCAAAATTTTGGATGAGTGGAGGAATCTGATTTCCTGA
>JABFEB020000113.1:11843175-11853568 GCA_019775895.2 Stomatorhinus ivindoensis
TCATAGTTAGCATTAGCATTTTTCAGATAGAAATGAATGAGTGGTCCCCATAAGGATATGTTTACCCTACATGTGCGCACGTGTGTGTGTGTGTGTGTATGTGTGTCTGTCTGTGTGTGTGTGTTCTATCATATTCACTTAAAATAAGCCTAAAAAGGCTAATGAACCCAGGAGAGCAGGGACGACAATAGTGCACTTCACCCTGCTGACGAGCAGCTTACAATCATAAAGGATTTTTTCTGATATATCGCAAACAAAAAATTACCTTCAGAAACAGAAATAAGGAGAGTGGTACTATATATACTGTGAATGAAACTTTTTTAGATATATATAGAGCTATCCATCTGGCTTGCAACCATTTTTCTAGTTCAGGGTCATCATTGAGCCTGGAGTCTCTGTCAAGTAGTGCAGGATATGAGACAGGTAAACACCCTGGGCAGGATGCCAGTCCATTATAGTGTACACACATGCACTTTAGAAAGTTTAAAGACACCAATTAGTCTAATGGAAGAAATGAAGGAGCACATGAATAATCAATGTCCCTGAATGGCAGGTTCCTAAATCTCCACAGGTCTGAATTTATTAAAACATACCAGCTCCATATTATTTCAGGAATGATGAGCATTTTATTTCATTAGATATAACTGCTCTGCTAAGTCAAGCAGCCAGCTCATACAGAACAGGAGTACAAGAGGCCTGGTTAATGTGTTACTAATGTACATGGTCAAGAGTTTACAGATAATGTTGTGATGAACCAAAACCATCCTGTGAATGTCATTTATGTTTTGTAAAAGGCCTTGTTAATGTGAAAAAGAGAATGGCCAGACTTGTTAAAGATATCATGAACACATCGCCGGCAAAAATAACAGTTAGGGACAACAGTATGCAAAATGACTTCACTTGTCATCACACATCGCAAAAGTGACTCTTTCTTAGTACTAGCTAGGTGTATTTTCTGCCATGGTGCCTTTAATATTATCCAACCATCCACGATCCAGCCATTTATCCTGGCCAGGATCACTGGGCCTTTAACATTATGCCATAAAAAAAATGGTCTAAAATTTAAATAAGAGAAAATATTCTTCAACATTAAGTAGAATACACTGACATCCAACAGAGTGTACCCCAGGCAGGTGTCCCAAAAAGGATAAACATTTCGAAGTGTGCTCTATGTGAGCATGTTCAGGAATTGGAAAAAATAAGTCTGAATCCCCACATCATGTGGGTGTCGTCCAGGTACTCTAACTTCTTCCCACAGCCAAAAAAAAACATAGTTAGGCTAGCTATTGTCTGTAAATTGACTGTAGTGCAGAATTCCCCACTTCTGGCCATGGAGAGTCAGTCTGCAACACAGTTTGCAAATTTCCCTGCTCAAACACACCTAATAAACCTGCTGATTAGTTGGGGAACTGTATAAGTTGTGCGGGAGCCAGGAAACCTGCAAACTGTGTTGCAGACTGGCCCTTTAGGATTGGAATTGGGGTACCCTGCTGTAGTGTATGTTGAGTTTTTCTAATGAACAGATACCTTGTTTCAATCAAAGAAAACATTTTGGCAGGGTTTTATAATTTCTGGGCTTTCTTATTTTCTCTTCATCTCCAACCATGCACTCCTCCTCTTCCAGCTCCAACACACTGAAGATCACATCCCCAAAGGCAGGGCCACATTACACAACACTGAACTCAACTTAAAGCCACGTTACCACTAGCACCAAGAAGTGGACATATACAATTATTTATAATTACTTCCAAATAAATAAAGTGGGATATTTTAATTGTCTATTTTTTAGCCACATTAATTTCAATTTATACAATGACAGCTTTATAATTATCACCAATATCATATAACACTACATATGTACTGTAAAATTTTATGTTTTAATTAAATTTGTTTACGTATTTTTTTATTTATTTATTTTAATTTTTGAGAATTAGGCTACCATTTTTAGTCACATGACATTCCTTGTGCTAGAGGATCATAGTCATTAGGGTCTGTTTAACCAGTGGAATGTGTCACATCCTGTCTAACCGTCCGCCTGAGTCTCCTGTCTCCTCCTTACGTGGCCCTAACAAGCCTCAGCTGGATTTGTCTGTCTTATCTCTCGTTCCTGCCCTCGTGGTAATCACTCCAGCTGCCTCTCGCTTGCTGTCTTGTCAGTCTTGTATAAAAAAGTGCCTACCAGTTCTGTGTTCCCCAGTCCAGTCATTGATGTTGTTTCCTTGTGTTGCCTGTGTCCCTCCTTCTGATTTGATCCCTCAGGATCATGTTCGTTTCCAGTTGTTGTTCTTTTGAGTTTAATATGCCCCTTTTTATTTTGCTGTAATGCCTGCTCCTGTGTTTTTTATCCGCTTGACATGACAAATGATGTCAGACTTAAAAATAATGTTACATATTTCCACAATTTAGAAATTCTCGTTTTATTTTATTTTTTTGTGTTTCACCGTAATTTGTAAATTAGAAGGAAGATCCTTGTTTCATTTACTTCTAAAATACCATTCTACTTCTAAAACTTTAATGACAATATAAAGAATTGTTTTTCAATAAAGTATCATGATAGATTAGAAATATGGTCACACAAGTCTCTGAGGTTGTTTTTTTATTGTTTTGTAGAGCCTAGTATTAAAATTTCCATATCTAATTTTCTGTTTGTGGGTCAAACCTATAAATAAAGGTAAAGTTGCTGTATTACTGTATAGCTTAGTTTTACTTATAATTGTTAGTTTCTTTTAGATTCTTGTAACTGTTCTCAGAAAAAGAGATCTTCTTAAGATGAGTCGTGGCTTGTTACGGAATGTGTGTTATTATAATGTTCTGTTTTTTTCTGCTTCAGGGAACTTTTCAGAGGCATAGAATGAAAAAATGACTTACAAATGTTAGTAGATAGACAGAGAAATCTCACCTTAAATCAAAGACAAAGGGATCACAGAAATCTTGTGAAGAGACCCTAAGTTGCACTGTCAAATTAAGTTTAAAGAATGTTTACCCTAAAGCAGGTTGGCAGCTATATTTATTTAGTCACTAAATAGAAGTAGATGCTGCCCAGTTAAGGGAATGTGATTTTATTGCAGGTTGTGTCATTATATAAACTGCCAGTTTTTACAAGTAGCATTTTGACATAAGCTCACTAAAATGAAAGGCATGTTTGATCACCCATATCAAACTTTTTCACAGTTAAAAAGATAAAAAATCAGCACCCTGTGAAAGTAAATAGAAGTGTAATAATAATAATAATAATAATAATAATAATAATAATAACAACACAATATATTTTTTTTGTTTGTTCTTCCACAAACCTGGTTTTCACCAAAGCACATTATTCTTCCCTGCAGGGTAGATCAGCAACAACAGAATCATCAGAAAAGCCAGGTTTTCTCAAACTAATTTGGTTTCTCAAACAGTCCATAGAGTGACAGATCACATTGCCTCTAAAAATTGCCTTTATTGTGTAATGTGCATTATCTGACTCAGCAATCCAATAAGCATGAATTGAATACACTGATCTGCTTTATGCTTTAAACTATAATGCTCACACCCAGGTCTCAAGTCCTAACCTGACGTGGTGGAGAACTATTTATGAGAAATATTTACTGTAAGTGCGTTGGTTTTTTGCCATGTTGTTGCTGAATTAATGTAATGCAACATTAGTTTTCAAAAGTTTTCTCTTTCCTCTGAATCAGTCTGTCTCTTGGATGAAATACATTTACAGAATATGTGTTTTATATATCGGGAAATAGCTGGCTGCAGGAGGTGCCTAACTGCCTGAGGGCAAAGGGAAAAAAGACATTGGGAGTGTAATTTCCGCCGAACCTTCAGTGCTGCACCCCAAGTCTGACTTCTGGCTCCATAAAGTCCAGTATCCATTACCTAAAGAAGCTAAGGAAGGGATTAGAGAACTACATGGAGATTTAGTGAGGGGGGGGATCATTAAAGAAAAAGTCTTCTCCCCTGTCAATTCTCCCATTTTACCAGTAAAAAAGGTGAATGTTATTTGGAGGTTTGTTCAAGACCTGTAGGGTGTTAATGCAATTGTGCCTAACCCAGTGTGCATGGACAGGAATTGGCAAAAACTCCAGAAGGGTTCGGTGCACCGGGAGGAAGTGCATTGGTGTAGTTTGTGCTCCCATTTTGTGCTCCTGTAAGCAAGACACCAAAGTTTTGTTAGACATTTTGGCCTGAAACAACCATGGGGCATCAAAAGAAAAGCTACAGCTGGTGTCACAAAGTGTGAAGTACCTGGGACATGTGCTGATAAGTGAGGGTTGGTCTCTAGGACCGGAACAAGTGGCCTCTATACAAGTGATGCACAAGCCAGATACAAGATGGTAATTCCATGCACTCCTGAGTATGACTGGCTGTGGTAGGCCCTGAATTAAAGATCTCAGCCTTCAGTGGATCTGACAATTGGACTGGTACTAACAGATAAACTGGCTTGGATGTCTGAGGCAGAAGACACTTTGACTGATTTAAAACTGGCCTTAATGTCAGCCCCAGCTTTGGGGGTTCCTCATTATAACAAGTCCCTTGCACAGCGTGTGGCCAAAGGAAACATTACAGTACATGACTTCCATTTTGACTCAGTACTATGGGGGAAGGTCTCAAACTGTCGGGTACTTTTTAAAGCTATTGAGCTCAGTGCCCTCCCTGCCAGAGAGCTGTGGCTGCGGCAGCTGAAGCAGGGATGGCAAATGCAGACTTTGTGCCATTATGTTATGGAAATATTGTTCACTGATGCTTCAAGTTCCTCATATAGTGCAAATGATGATGACGCAGGCTATCTCAGCTGACTCCTGCACGCTCTGCGCACTACCGAAATGTGCTGCTAATGCTGGCCAATATGACATTAGGGAGGTGTTCTACTCTGAACCACGCTACAGTGCTCCACACGGAACAGGATGGGGAGTCCCACATCTGCCGGCTGCTGATAGATTCTGTGAGAAGGCCCTGACTAGATCAGATGTTCCCCTGGTGGTGGCTTTTAATTTCATTTGAAGATGTGTGATCCCTAAGATTGGAGGGCGGATCACCGGCCACCTCTTACACAGTGGTGCACTGGGATGGATCAGTAGTGGACGGAGGGCGATTGTCCAGCTGTTGGTCCATCCTGGCGTCTCAGCTATTTGTAAACTGGCAGAGAGCCAGAAAGTAACTGTATACACTGATTCAATATATGCTTTGGAGGTATGTCATTACTATGACACCCTGTGTAAGCAAAGAGGTTTTCTGACAGGCTCCAGAAAAGCCATACAACATCATCAGCTAGTGAAGCCATTATTGGAAGCTATTATGCTAACATGAGATACTTTGGAAGTAACTGATCTCATCTCCATAGGTATGCATATCTATGGAGATGTTCCACAGGTGTTCCACAATAGCAGTAGTGAATGTGGGGAATGACTATTCTCCTGTGACAATTAACTCATGAGAAATTATCTCATGAAAAAAACATTTTAAACAAAACTGTGGTGGTCACCTATGTCACTTAATGGGTTTACCACCACTTACAGGAAGCTTAGCAGTTATATTTAAACACAGACAGCAGCGGTGTGCTGCTATGATCTTGAGGTATCCGGAGCTTAGCCCAGAGACCTAATATAGCTGAGGATTCTCAAACTAAGTGCATGGTTGTTAAAACATCTGAGCTTAACAAATCATTTGGGGGTGGTTTGGAGTCATCCCCAAATGCCCCAGGGGCCTGACTTGTCTGGACAAGAGGACCTGTGGTGCAAAACATTCTGAGGCCCTTGCATGTGCTCAAAGATTTTGGTAGAATTTTAGAGTAGCCATAAAAGTCAATGAATGTGTAATATGGCAACTTTCTGTGAGGGAAATGTGTTAGTGCCAGCAACCATATCTCCTTGCTTGCATGCAAATCTTAATTTCAGGTGAAAGCATTCAGTCCTAAATCACTGACTCCAAGGTGCACAGTTTGGAATTAACCAATCTGCTGATACACAAATCAGTACAAAATCAGCACATAAAAGTGGCTGTTGCAGCTATAGGTTTAAGTGAAGATAGAGAATTGAAAGGAGGGAAAATCTTTAATCCCACAGAGGATTTGGATGCAAATACAACATGGGGTTTGTGTCACGCACTGACCGAGGAAGCAGAAGCCAGGAGATGTGAAAACGTAGAAAACACCGGGTTTAATGGGAGCGAACTCAAAGGAACAGGCAACAACACGAATCGACATTACAATGACAGGAGAGGGGAAACAAACTGAAACGCGGACTAAATACTCTGAACTAATGACGGTAACAGGAAACAGCTGATGAACACGGGGAATCATCACGGGGTTAATGAGGGGTCGTGGCACACGAGAGGAGCGGATGATCGGGGCAGGACAGTTTAGCTGAATCCTGAAGGAGCCAGTGGGTGAGGACTATAAAGAAGAACGCTTTTCTCCCATGACATTTTAGCTGCTGTTGCTGACCCTAAAGGCAGTGGCGGAGCTAGACTTTTAATTAAGGGGGTGGGGGCAAAGGGTGGGCAAGGGTTTCTCAGAGGGTTCCATATAAATATGATAACTGAAGGGAAAAAATCTCATACACACTCATAATAAATAATGAGTTTGCAAATATTTGCTGAACAAATATGGAAAAATATCCCCTTCTCTTAATCCTGTCGCTATATAAAATAAGACGTGAGAAAATATAAAATAGAGACACTGTAAGAAACACTATTTTAACTAGTTTTCTTTTTATTTCATGTAGTTAGATATTACTAAATTAAAATAGATTAATTGAATTAATGAATCTTGTCCTCTAATTAAACTAATTAAACCCACTAATTAAACCCTCACATCACAGTATAGTGAAATTGATTCAAAGCTTTAATATGGGGTTTATAGCCTGCTTACATGCAGTAGAAAACGAATGGCTTGGTTCTCCACATATACACTTACCACGTACAGGTACACAGACTTCAAGCAAGGGCTAGCTTTGCTAAAATAATAAAACAACACTATAATTCAGCATGTGCACAAAAACATACACACGCACAAAGACGCTGTCTAAAAGACTATCTATATCAGCACGAGCAGGGTTCGTGGCTAATTTAAACGAGACATGGAACACAGTGCGCAACGCTTTCATGCTGCTATTTTTTATGTACTGCAAGTGTGACCACCTCTCATTAGGAAGGTAATGCCTGCTTAACTCGTGCTGTTATCAATACCGCGGGTGAGTTTTGGATCATGTAGGAACGCGTGCCATTGCCACTTAATGACATGTGAGTAAGCAGCACGCATAGGGTACTGCTGCGTCGGGATGCTTTCAGCGGCACTCGGAAATGACAGTTCTCCGCTCAAATCTTTGTCCGATCTCCTATTTTAATGCTTTCCATTTCCAGCGGGGTAGCACTGGGGGGCGGCAAGGGCTCTGTTGGGGGTGGCGATTGCCACTCCTGCCACCCCTTTGGCTCCGCCCCTGCCTAAAAGGTACAGAATAAAATGCCGCATTCATTTGCTCCAAGAGCCCAAGAAAGTGGCTTCACCCTGCGCTTGTACCCCAACTTACTACAGGAGAGGATACAACGGCTGTACAAATCCCTTCCCATTGTATCGTCGCATGAATCCATTACGCACAGTATTATACATTATGCCACACCCTACCAACATGGGAGCAGCAGTGAACCCATACTGCCAACTCTGTTGTCAGCTTGATCTGATATTATAATCGTTGCGATATAGTCACATGACCTGTCACTAAGCGCAGATTCATTTCATAACACCGCCAAACCATCTGGGTCTTTAACTTTTTTGTCACTGAGTGTAATTCGCTTATACTCAAATAGTTAGTTAATCAAGCAGTCTGCTTACATAGTTCAGTTTGGGTATTTTTAAATATGACAAAATGTGGAAAATATTTAAACTGTGGTAATATTATTTATTATTTTATTAAGTCGTCTGCTTCTGGCTATAGCTACCTGAGGCTAATGCCGCGTGCGCAGAAAACATAACTGGAAGAAGAAAGTCATAACTGGAAGAAGAAATATTCTCTCTATAACAAATATAAACTCATCAAAGCTTACGATACACCGCCAAAAAGGAGCCACTGAAACTACAATAAGCGCTTTGAGACAATGTAACATTAAAAATGTACTGTAAAATTGAATTGAATATTTATATACAGTGCTGTATTATAGCGTATTTGAATTATACATAGTTCAGTCATTTGTGTAGTACTGTACCTTTAAAAGCGTTTGAAACCAAATACAAGACTTTTATTGTATTTTAGTTTTAAGATTAGGTTTTGGTTAGGGTTATCGTAGTACCCACAATGTTAGCAATATATGATCTAGTCAAATTGTAAAAATTATACACCCTGAGGCTGTACTCTTCTAGTCTGGAGATGACGTTTGTTCTTAAAAGTATAGCGTTCGTGACGTCACGTCCCAGCCCACTTATTGCGATTTCTAAATCGCAACAAGTGTTTTCACTGCCGGGTAAAGAAAGCAAACCAGGCAATGAGCAGCACACCTTTTAACTCAGATGCTTGCTTGCATGGTGGAAATATGTTTTTTATTTTAAGAAACAGATTTGTGTCACTTTGTATATTACACAGTAAGTAATCTTTCTCGAATTTGCATCACTGAGCAGATTGTACTTTATTTACTGTGCTCGTTAATTTAAACGCGTCTGTGTTTGAATACTATTTTATTAACGAATAGAACCATAAAACTGGGTAGCTTGCACTACTTTGATAAACTTACGAAAAGTATTATTCTCACCGAAAAAAATGTTATTCCTATTATGGTAACACTTGACGGGGTATTGTATAGTATCATGCCATTACTTGTGTATTATTTAACCGCAAACTAAGTCTTATTATACTGATGTTCTGTTAATTCATCGTTAATGAATCGTGACGCTTGTTTTATCGCAAGCAGTTACTATTTGTTACTATATCTGTTGATTCGGTAAACGTTTGTGAACTATTGAAGTAACAAGTAATGAATAACACAAGTTAGATACTGCTTTCATGTTTGTTCATTAACGAATCGTGGCGCATCTTTTATCTCAGGTAGCAACTATATTTGTTGATTCTTTTTTCATGATTTGTACTTTAGTAGTATTTGAGTAGGTTGTTTGCGCCGTCAAATAAAGTGTTACCAATATTATAATTATACCTGAACAACAGAAAGCAGACACTCTCGTTTAACTGCGAAAGTAGCATACATATGGTGTTTCAATTTATTGACCTCAAAACTAATATATATTATAATACGAATATTTTGAAGATAATAACATTTCAGATTTCCATGTAACGTAAAGGTGCTTGAATATAGACAGTTCCCAGTCTTAGCTGTCCATTGTGTTCTGTCGAGTTAGGCTACCCTGGTGCTAATCGATTGCCCTAACCCTAACCCTAACTCTAACTCTTATCCTAACCCTAACCCCAATCCAAACCCCTAAAACCTAATCCTAACGCCGAAACGGTGGAACTGCATATGTGCAAAAAGGCTCGATAGTACGTCTCGATAGGTAGCTCAACTCGTCAGAACACATTGTGTATAATCTAAGTGCACAGCATTATTTTCCATGTAGGCTTATCAATGTTTCTTCATCTGGGTCTGGGGTCACAAATTTAATTTTGCAAAGTACTTGAGTCGTTCCCTTACGTTACCTTGGCGCTATGCAAATCAAAGATTATTCTCGAACATCTTTGAAAGGGGACTGGTGTTTTTGAGATATGTCTAGTTAGCTTACCCAACTTTAACCGTAGCGTTACAGGCATAATAAGCGAAATTGCAGGGCACAAAGGGAAACCTATTTCTAATCATCTAATGAGCATTGTCATTTTCGTTTGCTTCATTGAAAAGTCTTCTTTGTTAAACAACGTGCCAGGTAACTCTGGAATGTCAGTCCCCATGTTGATACGGGAGAGTCCCTGACATAAGAGCAGCTTTAGACCAGTTAGCTTTGCAGAAATTTGTATTTTCTCAGCTGCACTGTTCATGCCAAGTCTACACCTGCAAATTCATTGAAACATGCAGCTGAGTATTAAGCTCCTTTGCTTAATTGCGTTTTTCAACATCATTCTTGTAGCCTACTGCTCATCCGTATCCTTAACCAGAATGTTACATGGTTTCAATACTTGTATCCTCTGGCATGACATATACTGAAATCATTCTCAAAATGATTGCTCTGAAATTCATTTATAGCTGGATACTGTACTGCTTCGAAAACAATCATTTTGCTTATAGCTAATGAAGATTTCAGTATATACAAAAGACCTAAAGATATTTGCAGACAATTTACCTTTTCAGTGTAAAATGAAATAAATCCTGCAACTTTCCATAGCATTACTGAAATGTAATAAGCAGTGTTGGGCATTTCAGGTCCAGAAGCTACAAATCCAGACCAAGATTTTGTTTCTACCAACTAGTTGAGCAT
>JABFEB020000113.1:11853668-11875167 GCA_019775895.2 Stomatorhinus ivindoensis
AGAGTACTCAACTGCTTGGTAGAAACAAAATCCTGGTCTGGATTTGTAGCTTCTGGACCTGAAATGCCCAACACTGGTAATAAAGTCCATAAAATATATTTGAGTATTTGGGAAGGGGGGATTTCGTGAAATATTTTGGGAAAGCACTATAATGAAGCACAATAATAAACACAAAGAAAGCAAGAAGTAGAGGTGCTACAATGACTGATGAGCAGCACTTCTTGATGTTAGCGTAGCCTTTATTCTTGTTTCCCTGTCCTGCCTTGTGTTTGGACCCCTCGTGGCCCCTTGCTTTTATAGTCTCATTGTAGTCCCGGTTTGATAAAGTTCCCTCGTTGTCCACAAGCCACCTAGTGGATCATCACTCCTTCTCTATGCTCCATCGTGACAAGAGGGCACAACATTACCAGGAAACTGTGAGATTATTGGTTACAGATCTTAATCACTAACAGAAGATGCATAGGTCAGGGGTACAACAATTAAAAACCATGCTTTTTTTGGACTATGCAGAGAAGGTGAAGAGGCAGAGAAGGTGAAGAGGCTCTAAATCGCAGAACCACACACTGCATTACAGTATTATTATTCTGTTTGTAAATGATGTTGTGTGATACAAAAATGATTTTATTTTTCAGGTTTTGTTATACAGTATTCAGAGTCTTTTAATATAGGGACAGCAGGAGCAAAAGTATTTAGTGGACCAGTGGAAGAGGAGTTTGGATATACTGTGCAACAGTTCAAAAATTATCAGGGCAAATGGTAAGACAAATTTTTATCCTCCGCTTTTCTGACACAGTTATTACTGCCTTTACTCTTTGTCAATAACTGTTTGTTGTGTTATTTCATGGTGCGTGTTAGGGATGCACTGATCCGACTTTCTCAGTTCCAGTACCAATACCAATACCTGGGCTTTGGGTATTGACCAATACCGAGTACCTATCTGATACCAGTGATTAATTAATAAGGTGTATGTCTCACTGTGAGGAGGAGACAGATTATTCAGTTATGTTTATGGAAACATCAGGCTTAAATACTTGACTTAAGTAAGACAACTTTGTAAGACAATGTAACAAATGCACACATATGTATACGCTGAATTATTAACAATCAGCCAGATAATAATTACTTAATCATTAATCCATATTTGTAAAATTCAGTTAACACTGTGTGTGGGCTCCAGCCTGCTAGCAAACATAACATACATGGGGCAATGACAGATAAACTCTGAGCTCAGCGGTCGAAAACTGTCCATTTCTCCATATGCCAGAGATGTTCACGAGTCACAAAATTAGAGTCAGAGTCAAGTCTCCGTTGTGGTTTCAATTTGACATTACTATTTATGAAAAATTTAATAACCCCTGTTTTTCTTCTATTAGTAACAACACACAACAGCGTGTTTGTGGAGGCAGCCAATTTGTTCAGAAATGTGTAGCTTGAATAGATTGGTTGGATGTGACATCACGGACCTCGGAATTTACAACTTTGCAGAGATAATCGAATGCACCATTTATAGTGGCAAAACAGGAAAACCATGTTGTTTGTTGATATCGGCTGCTGTCACACTTCTATGGTCCTATGCTCTGTGCACAGCCACACATCGTGATGTTTAATACCTTCACATGTGTAGAAATTTCAGCAGAGTCTTAAAGACTCTTCTTGTTCCCTTGTTGCTAAAAACAAGTCAAAGTCAAGTCCTAGTCAAAAAAATAACGAGTCATAAGTAAAGTTGAGTCCTAAGTCAATTTAAGAGCGACTCGAGTTCCCATCCCTGCGGTGTGCATGTGATGGACTTCAGCTAGATGTTTCGACAGATTGCTGGTGTTTCCACTTTGCAAAAAGACATTGCCAGCATCGACCCTAGTGAATTGTAATTATACTTTTGAGCGTAGTTATTTCCGTCACTTAAAGCACAGTTTCCATGTATGCGCTTCACGTTGTTGCACGTGAGAGAGATTGCAGCATCCATGTTGTGAACAGTGTTCTGTGGATCTCTTTGCAAACCTCTCAGAAACATGGTATAGATCAGTGGTTCTCAGATTTGGGGAATAAGATTATTTTTTTGAATATTCAATTATAAAGTTTACATTGTTTTTTTCATTGTCAGCGTCCAGGTCGGGCAGTTTATTCTGTAACATCTGGTAGCGAGGTCAGTGAAATTTGTTGTGGGGAAATTTTTTATCATTTTGCATTTTTGGAGAGATGTGTAGGGTAGGCTTGGGTGGTACTACTGTAATATTTAGTTGGACCTGCCCCACCCAGCATGAAAAGGGTGATGGTATGAATTAGATGCCACAAAAGGGGGGCTAGAGATAGAGGTTCGGGGAATGGGAGTAATAGTGGTTAGATAGGGGAGGGGAGTGTTGGGGCTGTCCAGGGAATATATCGTTGTCATTTTTGTTAGCTGCTTTGCCATTTGTATGCATACTCATCTTAACTAGTCCATGGCTATAATAAATATATTGTGATGCTGTGGGGTCCAAAGCATTGCACTATCCCTTTAATACCAAGCAGTACATTATCATTGCTCAATTCTTAGTGCTGAATTCAGCGACAAAAAGCAAGTTTAACTCTAGCCGCCAGACGTTTCCTGTGCTTTAATGATGCATTCTGTTTCCATGACGTTTGATAAAATGTGGTATTTACAACTCTGAGGAAATACCCATCCGTCTGCCAGTGATACACATAGCAGCTGAACCTTGGTTATGTGTAGCGAATGATATTGGGAAAGGCCGCCAAGATAATAATGGCAGACCTTTCTGAATCAAAAAATTGAAACAGGAATAACTGAAAAATATCAAATGTGATTTTGTTCATAAGGTCAGAAAAATACTTGTTTGGTTTTTTGACAAAAAATAGAAATTACTTTTTTCCTAATTCTTGCCCTGGCATGCCATAGGGAGTAAAGTAAATGATGATTATAGTAATACTAATATTGGATCTTAAATTCAAAAAGGGGTCTAAAGGGAGAGTAGAGGACAAGGTGGTGGTTGCAATAAGTTCAAACTGCCTCCAGGGATTTAATCAGTTATTGTGCTGGGTCTTTCATTATTATTCCCTTAAATTTAGTTCATTTTCTGTAGGCATTGTCTCATTTTGTGGCCTATAGTGCAAATCATTTGTTCTATTGTGATCGATAACTGGGATCAGCTGCATTCAGTCAAAGTTCACAATGTCAGCCACTGAGTGGAGAAAACAATGAGTATGTTTAATGAATATAACCCTTTGTGGTGAACTTTATATGAGGCAAATTTGACATGAGGCCTTTCTCTTCTGAAGGATTGGACTTTGGAATCTGTTTTTCTCAAGTCAAAGCTATTGCCCTCTTTGCAACAATTTCCTGTGCCAGAAAGACCTTTGGTAAACGAAGCAGGTGTGGGACGGTACACTGAACACTCCCTTTAAAATCCCTCCAGTTTCCTTGTTTCCCAGCAGCCATATGAATGCACTTCTGACTCAGTCTTTCACAGGATGACTATGAATGTGTCATACTCTTGCAGTACTGCACGCCATAGCTACCTTATTCCTGTAATCATCCAGACACCATTACTTTTTTCCTTTTAAAAAAGTAGTTTTTATTAGTCTTGGACACACATACCATTACAGAAACTGACGGTCATGCCCATTGACAGTATTTCTTGGAGCCTTTTGGCTACTTAATTTGATTATACATTTTTTTTATTTGAATTAACCATTTATTTTTTATTTAGAAATTTAGACTGAGTATTTATATAATGAGGCAGTACTTTTCAGTTGATGTATGATATGCAGTACATGTACGGGGGCTATATAATATTGCTTATATTCTTGTAATAATACGTTATGGTTTACATATAGTGTCTCACCTGTAGCTCAGTGCCTAACCTGTTGTTTACTGTGCGTGTGACGTATTTCACGGTGGTAAACTACACCCCCACCATATCTCCTAATGTGGAGATGAGCACCATCAGTATTGTGTATATAATTAGTGCAACTGTGACTAACAGGGACTCCTGTCTGGCTAGCTTCCCCTCGGAACATGACTGAGCAAAGGTTGTTCATTCTCCATTCAGAGTAATGTCCCACTGCAAATCCCCCTTTTACTCATAGTTTTAATCATAATGTTTTAACAAAATACACAGCTTTTTGATCATTTTGACAATATAACCAGGATAAATGGTTAGAAGATAGAGAGATGGATGGATATGAGTTTATAAATACAGACACTCCTCACTAAATGATCTACCTGTTTAACAACCATCTGGGCTTAGGATGTTCGAAAACTTTGGTCGTGGAAACGGCAGCGAGGTGCCTCAGCATCAAGTATCTTATTTTGTGTCACTTTTCCTCAATTTCATTCTTGATCCTGCAGTTGGTCAGTATTCACTATTTCCAAGACTACATAAAAACCATGCATGGTTTCAACAGTTTCATCCAAGATTCAACCTGCATAATAGTATTAGTGATGAGGCGTGCACAAATGTAGAAGCAGTGGAAATTTTTGTTGTGAGAGTAAGGCAGTTACCATCCGATTACCTGTATTTACAATATGCAAACCTAAGTAATTTTATATATGAGCAGATCTCCTCTATTCTATTACAGTATTCAGTACACTACTGTATAAACATAAAAATGTTATGTGCAACATTGACATTAAAACAATATCTAAAGATGGCTGACTCAAACCCACTAGCAGTAAAGTACCTCTGAAATATCAGTAAGGGCTCCTCCATTTATCAACAAATTCGCTTAACAACCCAGTCATAGGAATGGAACTCGGTTGTTAAGGCACGAGTGTCTATATTCAGTCATTTTCAGGAAAATACTGAATATCTGTGCCGTTCTTCCCATGCAGGCTTTTGGTTGGATCTCCTTGGAGTGGCTACAAGGCAAACAGGAAAGGGGATGTTTATAAGTGTGAAATCCCTGGAACCAAAACAATCTGTGAGAGACTCAACTTGCAGAGTAAGTTGATGATTGCAGAATCCCATATATGTACAGATGAAGACACCTTTTTGCTTCCCAATGAGGCCTTACATTCTCATTTCGTTCACTTAAGACTTAGGTGAGTACTGTTTAAATGGGTATAATTAGCATGTAGCATGCTACTTTTCCATCTCCAGACTCTGTCACCATTTCATCTGTCAACAATATCAACACCAACATGAGCCTTGGATTGACTCTACTGGCCAAAAATAATGGATTTCTGGTAAATCAGTAATTTTTATGGTTTCCTTTCTTTTTATTCATGCAGGATATTGTTTTCACAATGGGGCAATCTGAGCAAACAGTTTTGTAACCTTACAGGTTGCTTGTTCATGTCCTCCAGCCCTGTCTGTGCAGAGTTTGCATGTTTCTGTCTGTTTTCCTCCTTTGTGTCCTGTAATTTCCTCCAACATTCCAAAGAAATACATACTCTAAATTTCCCTATATGCAGATATATCTGTGACTCAGTAGTGATGTAGCATTCTTTATATAATATATGTGCTGTGACTGGCTTTGATTATTGAATGGGTTTCATAATTTTCAAAGTTTTTTAAAATTAAGTTTCTCATGGTATTGTTAGAAGAGCTGTAGTTTAAAATATTGTACTTCCACTGGAATTAAAGTATTTAGTATTTGTATACACTGGTACATTTCATCAAGATTATTTGGAAATCTGTTATAATGATAATGAAGGATAATTCAGCCATAATGGGCCAGAATAAGGAAAGGGGGGTGTGACATGTGGGGGAGGATGAGGCCTTTTCTGGGTTGCATGACTCTACTGACCTTTAATCAGCTATTGAGGAGATAAAACCTGAAACTGAGGGGAAACCTGGAGCCACAGCCTGTCTCTCACTGATTTTTCACTTTATTTTGTTGCTGGTTTGTATGTTTTCATACCCATTTTGATCCCAAGGGTGCCAATAAACCTGCCCCTGTTCCAACCGTCAATCTTTTAGGCAGAAGTTTATATATCCAGAAAGTAAAAATGCAGACTAACATTTTGTTTCAACCAACCAGCTGAGTACTCTGACTGTTTTATACTGAACTGGTTAATTGAAACAATATCTTGGTCTGTATTTTTACTTTCTGGATCTGAAACATCCACTTCTGTCCGTGGGCCTCTGCACTGTCAAAGGATGAATTCTCTCTGCCACTCTAGACCTGCGGTCCTCTCTGGGCACAGCAGTGTGGCAAACAATATTTCAATCCAGGAATCTGCACGGAAGTGAACTCCTCCTTCAAACCGCAACCTTCATTTTCTCCTGCCATCCAGAGTAAGATCTCCATGCTTTTTGTTTGTTTAATGTCTGTATGTCTGTCTGTATGCGTAAAAAGTACGCTCTTAAATATGGAGCCCTCAATGTACCAAAAAATGGTATCATTTTATCTTGGGAGAACATCTTGTGTAAACGCAATATTATCTTGAACAGGGTATTGAGCAAACTTCTGTGAACACCACAAACACAGCTCATAAAATTTTACTTCAGCCTTAAGAAATTCTTGTTGCACTGTAATAAAATATTCAGTGTTCTGGCTGTAATATGTTTTAACAACAGCAAGCTAGGCAGTGTTTAAGCACGTATTCTTGATGTCCGGTGCAAAGACAACAAAGTACACCAATCATTTTTGAGCTTCAAGCTCTTTTCCTATTTGTGTTTAATTTTGTAATCTTGTTCATAGCAACACAAATGGTTCAGCATTTAGAGTTAATGGCAACTCTTACACACCCCTTGCATTTCCAGATTTCTTCATGGGTGAACTTTCATTTTTAAATGTTGACATGTGCACATCACATTCAATGACATTCAGGTGCCCTGAGTGCCCAAATGATGTACTAACTGTTATAACTACAGTATAAAACAACAATAGACAGAGACATTAAGTAGTGTGCTTGTCTGTGGGGGATAATGCACACCTCTTGGATTTTCAGATTATGTATTTCCATATATAATTATTACTAATTACCACATGTACTTCCAGTACACATTGATATAAATAAATAGGCTAATAACTTAAAAACTAAAGACATATCTACTACATTGTGTTTTAAACTGTTCATTTTGGGAAAGTGCATTAAGTGGTCATTTATTGCACAATGGAAATGGGGGGGGGGAAACTTTCTTCAGGAGCAGTGGCTGGATCCATATTTTTAAAGGTTTATCTTTTGTGCGCAAGGTTAAAAAAATACCATTTTCAGGACTTTGCAGGCTCTGTACTTTATATGTGTGTTTGTAAATATATGCACATGTATATGGGTACATTAAGTGTACTTTTATAACATTCATAAGCAGCATGGAAGTATACCTTAACACATTTTAAAGTATATTTGTAACATTTTCAATGAACAAGCATCTTTAATTTACATTAGTAAGAAACATAATTGTATAATGTAGTTATCCTAGCTAACTACATTAGCTGTCTTATTTTACTCATTGAAAGTGTTATGAATGCAATGCTTTAAGACATGTTAAAGTAAACTTCTGCCCTGTTATAGATGCATTATGAAGCTGTAGTCAATGTAAACATTACAAAATATATTTTAACTTTCATAAATTGGACATTTAACATTTATTATATGGTTTATTCTGTTACAAGATGGAATTACATTAATAATTTTTAATATTACATTTTAAAATCTATTAAATTATAAATAAAATAAAATAAATGCATACTCAATTTGTTGCCAGGTTGCGGAGGTCCAATGGATTTAGTAATTGTCTTGGATGGGTCAAATAGCATTTGGCCGTGGGAACCAGTGTTAGAATTTCTTAATGAACTGTTGAAGACTGTAGATTTTGGTCCATCTGGCACTCAGGCAAGTATTTTATATAATTCATTTTATAATTCATTACAGAGTATTTAAATCGCTTTTTTGTGATTTTCAAAATTTCACAAGAGTTTTAAAAGCTACTATGTGTATGCATTTACACATGTGTGTATCAGAGATGGGGACTCAAATTTGCAACTCGGACCCAAGTAGCACTTGAGTCTTTATTTAATTTAACTTCAGACTGGACTTGCAGCTAGGACTTGACTCCTTCTCCTTGATAGCGACTGGTAAACAATAAGAGTCTTTATGGCTCTGTTGAAATGTCTATACATGCGAAACACTAAGTGTACAACTCTCCCTAAATTGTAAATGTGTTAAACACATGCACAGAGCATAGTTTTACATTGGATGAAAAAGCTTAGAAATCGGCATTACTTAATCTGTCATAAATTATATTTAGCCTACATTGTGTTGTTATACAGTGACACGGATTGGCACACATTGCCATAAATCAGATAATTTAGCAGGTATGTCCAAAAAACATTTAATTGTACCCTGCGTACTTGTTGTGTTATATCCTAAATTATATACTCAAATACACATACTTCAGCATTAGTTCAAATACAAGAACTTGTAGCCATAGGTGGAAATTAGCAGGAGAACACTTCAAACTGGATTTAAGGAAGCACTTCTTTACACAACGTGTAGTCAGAGTATGGAATAGTCTTCCTGATAACGTAGTGCAAGCAGAATCCTTGGGTTCCGTTAAATCAGAGCTAGATAAGATTTTAACAACTCTGAGCTATTAAGTTCTCCCCAAGCGAGCTTAATGGGCCGAATGGCCTCCTCTCGTTTGTATAGTTCTTATGTTCTTATTCAGATTTCCATCACGCATTCAAATGATATGGTTTTAATTTAAGTAAAAACATAGCCCAGCAAATAATTTGATTGAACAGTTACATCACTGACCACTCTCCCATGACTAAAGGTGCAGCACGATTCCCATTAGTCGCATCAGTTACCAATAGAAAAAAACAAATTGGTAGTTAATTTTTTAATGAATTGTAATCTCAAATTGGAACCACGATAGAGACTTGACTCACTCTAATTTTGTCACTCCTGAACATCTCTGGTATGTATATTTGTGGGTGTCTATCTAAACACATATACATCTGAGTGGAAATAATTCTGATGGTAGTGTGCATGTATCTTGCAGGTGAGTGTCGTTCAGTATGCAGTCGACTCAGCTTTTGAATTCCGATTTAATACGTACAAAACCAAGGATGAGATGTTGGCTGCTGCAAAAAAAATAAAGCAAATGCAGGGTACATCAACAAACACATTCCATGCTATTGATTTTGCAAGGTAAGTTTACCCTTCCAGAGTTCGATATAGAATAAGTTTTATTTTGATCATTGCTTCTCCATTGCCTGTACTTTCAGTGGTCGCTTAAAAGGTGTCCCTGCATACTGTACCTGGAAGGTCCACAGCCTTTTTCTGCACAACCACTTCAACGTTCTCCATTCAGAGACACTACTCTGCACACTGCCACACTGCTGTTGTACTGAACAGTTTTTTTTATGGTCATAGCCTTCCTGTTAGCTATAAGTCTGAACATTTTTTTTCTCACCCGATAAGTTGTCTGCAACATTTCTGTAAATTCAGACCCTATAGTATGTGAAAGATTACGGCTTCTGAAATTCCACCACATCTGGTACCAATGGTTTTGTCACGTTAAAAGTCACAAAGATCACACATCTTAGCTGTTCTGATGCTTATCCACATGAAGCTCTTGACCATAACTGCATACTGTATATATTCAGCCAAATGACTTATTGTTTGGGGACGTAGGTTGCTTGAGTATAACTAATATTAGTGTTAGAAATATTAAGAAATTGTTTTATTGTCATTTATGTTATGTTTCCCTAAATGTGTAAAAGACCGCATACAAGCCATTCGAAATGTATGTGTACTTAAACATGTTTATGTTTCTGATACAGTAACCGTTGAGCTCTAGCTAAGCTATGGTTTAAAAATACATTAAATACTTCTTCTAAATGAATAAATGTGTGCACCTTTGCTTGATTTGCTAGCTTGTTATACATGTAAATGCTATATATTAGTTATCCAGGAGTGTTTCTGTATGTATTTCCTGATTTGCTGCTTTTACCCTTTCATAGTTTTTGGATATTTTTACTGCTGGTGAATCAGGTTAGGTAACCAGCTTAAAGGTTTGGTTAGGACCCCTCTTTGAACTAACACCCGGTTCTAATACCCTAAGGGCATGACCACTCAAGTGTAATTTGTCTTTGTCAGGAAAGAAGCATTCATGCCTGAGAACGGAGGTCGGTCTGGGGCAAATAAAGTACTGGTGGTGGTGACAGACGGAGAATCTCATGATAGTAGCATGTTGGAAGATGTTATTGTGAAGTGTGACCAGGCCAAGATCACTCGCTTTGGCATAGCTGTACGTAAGGAAGAATGAAGATCTGTACAATTTTTACACAAATTCCTTTTTATCTAAACTTTGTGTGTTTTGGATTTTATGTCATACATGCCAGCATGTTTTCATTTAAATTTTTTAATTCATTTGTCATTGCCATTTCAAGGTCCTTGGCTATTACTTAGATAATAACATGGATACAACAAAATTGGTTGCAGAAATCAAGTCAATTGCCAGTAAGCCAGAAGAGAAACACTTTTTCAATGTTTCTGATGAAACGGTTCTTTTAGAGATTGTAGGAACACTTGGAGACAGAATTTTCAACATTGAAGGTATGCTCACTAGATTATTGGGGTTTTTAAACTACTTGAATTGGTAGTGAATGTTTTCTAATATCCTTGAGCATAAAAAGTAGAGCTACAAATGTGCAGTTGTCATTTTTCCATCAAAGGGACGGGGAAAGGAGGGGAAAATTTCCAGATGGAAATGTCCCAAGTGGGGTTCAGTGCACACTATTCCAGGAAAGAGGTATGCACATCATTTTATATACATAATATCGGGACTTTTTAGTTTGTAGGACTGCTATGAGAGACTAAAACATTTTTTGTCCCCTCAAAAAGGATGTACTAATGTTAGGTGCTGTTGGCGCATATGGATGGAATGGCACTGTGGTTCACAGAACTGTTCAGAAGTTCCAAATATTCCCTAAAAATGCGTTTGAAAATGTCTTGGAGGACAGAAACCACAGCTCGTTGCTAGGTGAATTTGCATTAATTTGCTCATACTCAGTATTTTTAGTATCTGTTACTGCTATGTGTAAAACCACCTGAGATGATAAATATTTCTTCTAAAACCATTGGGATCCCTGTATAATTTTGCCAGGCTACGCTGTGACAACACTAGTTGATGAAAGTGCTGAATACTATGTCGCTGGAGCACCTCGTTCGAATCATACTGGTCAAGTTGTAGTGTATACCGTAACCAGCAAAGGGCAACCCCTCGTGTTAAATTCACAGAGAGGATATCAGGTAAAGTATGAATAGACTTATCTGTCATAATTAATACCATAAATACCATGAACCATAAGAAATAACCTTCTAATGCATACGGAGTGTTTAAAAGTAGCTAAACCTTTATATTTACATCTGAAGCCCTTGTAAAATACATTAGGTAATTTGAGCTTTGACAGGGGAAAATTTTGCTGATATTTTTGTGATGTATTTTTAACTCAAGTTGGCCAACAAATGTGAACATCTAGTGCTCTGAAAATCTCTCCTATACTACCTTTTTAAAAATTACTTCCATTGAATACATTTGGCATCAAATACCATTCTCTACTGAAAAACAGATAGGATCTTACTTTGGTGGCGTACTGTGTCCCCTGGATGTGAATAAAGATGGAGTTACAGACCTCTTGCTGGTTGGTGCGCCAATGTTCATGAGTGACCAGAAAAAGGAAATGGGCGAAGTGTACATATTCACAGTCACCAAGGTAATACAAGTTTCTCACTTTCTGAGGCTATGGTTTTGCTTTCATGAATGAAGTTACCTGTGGAACCTTTGAAAAATAGCCCACTTGTCACTTCTGTTAATATGTCTGTGTATGTGTTTTGTTAAGGGCTTTATAAGCAGTGATGGTTCTCTGGAGGGGCCTTCCCAAACAGAGAATGCTCGTTTTGGGATGGCCGTAGTGTGTGCACAAGACCTTAACCAAGATGGTTTTAATGATGTGGTGGTTGGTGCCCCACTGGAGGATAACAATAGGGGCACACTGTACATCTTTAATGGGAATCAGAAGTCCATAAAAAAACAGTACACACAGGTAAAAAAAATTAAATAAATTATGTTTGTACAGATGGATTTACAATATGGTGTTTTAGTAGTCATAAAATGAAAATATATTGTACTTCTGTGGTTTCATTTTGTAAGAAAGATGTGTATACATGTCTTAATACTACACCCTTCTCATATGCATTTAATTACTGACTATTTGGTGACACTTTACATTTGAACTGCACCTTCATTATGCAGTTATAATGCATTTGTAGAACATTCAGTGCTTCTTAATGTACTCATAGAACATTCAGAAGCAACATGTATGTATACCATAACATCCTAACATACTTAACACCTTTATGTGGAGGCCTGTAAGTGTAAACAAGATACAAATTCAGAAAACACTGCAAATTTACCTAACACTTACAGATTCTGAAAATTTACAGTGATTTAATAGATGCATTGCAATTGCCAGACCCTATGGAAATTTTGAAAACATGCAAAACAAAAAACTCCACTCACAACACAACAGACGTTTCCAGGGGACGATGAAACAAAATGGACTGTGCAGAGGAGAGGAGGGACAGTTCCCAAGCTACGGATATATTCCTCATGTGTTAACAGAAGGTAGTTAGGAATGACAGAATTGTGAAGTCCAGTCCACAGACAACGATGCACAACGATACCTTTTGTGGTTCAAGCCATTTCACAATTTATACAAAATCTTGTTACAGCTGAAATTACTTTTTTGCTATTAATGAGATATTGGTTTAGCATTTCGGGTTATTGACAAGTGTTGCACACCCCTTAGTTTTCCAGATTTCTTTAGGGGTGAATTTTTTATGGGTTAATAGCACTAATACCGAAGAAGACCGGCACCTCTAGTAAAGTACGGGTGCATGGATGAGTGGATCCTAGGGAACAATGCACACTCTTTCGGTTTTCATGTTATCTATGTGTACAACGAGTACAATAAATTCTTTAAAAAAAAAAATATTCTGACTCCAAGCTAATTATTTTTTTTCTTTCTTTTCCTGCTTTGTCCAGAAAATTCTGGGTTCTGAACTGGACCCCAAGCTGCAGTATTTCGGAAGGTCTGTGAATGCAGATGGAGATTTAAATGATGACACTCTTCCTGATGTGTCTGTTGGAACTTACGGAAAAGTAATTCAGCTGTGGTGAGTTAAATTTTCATTTTCAGTTTTTCTTGATAATCACTTGTTATGAAAATCTAAAAATTCTTTAGAATTTACATAACAAAGATTAAAATATTTTTTTCATGGCTGGAGACCCTGGACTGGAGCTGAGACCTATTTACTAATGTGATCAGCTTCTTGGGAAGCGAGTGCTTCTTGTGGGTGTCAAATGTTTATAGGTCTTTTAAGACTGTTGGTTGTTAACAGAAATCTCTTATTTTCAGGTCAAGAGCAGTAGCTCGTGTAAAAACAAATGTCAACTTCTCACCTGACAAAATCAACATCTTTCATAAACCTTGTACCATCAATGGGAGAAAACTGTTCTGTTTCAACACCAACATTTGCTTCAGTGCAACATTTATGCCCACAACTACAAAGGGTCCTGTGGGTATGGGTAATATTTTTTTCATCTTTATTGGTATTTGGTTGGTTTTTATATTTGAATGTTCAGATGTATGCCCTCAGTTTCTGCCACCCTAGATACTAAATGTCTCATGGTTTTCATAATCTTGGTCCACTCCAAGTCTGGGCAAATACCAACCAGTCAAAATCTTTATTAAGATGGATTTTTTAATACCTATACTCCCCACTGAGCAAAGATATGTCTTTTGAATATTTTGTTGGACATTGAAAAGATGTCCCCTAAGGAGCCAGAGTGAAAGTTTTTATGATGTCTTTTTATGTTTGATGAACGTGCAATATTTGGTCCTGCACCTGTCTTGCACGTCCACAGACACGCAGGAAATTTCCTAGCCAGTCATTCAAATATTGAACTGCATATCTGCGTCCAAGTGAGGCCGTAGCCAGAAGTCCAAAGATATTCAAATACAGCCCTGGATCAGCTGATGTAATACAGACATAATCTAGAGGTTTCATGTTTTCTGGGTCAAATGGGGCCTTCTAAGCTGCTATAGAGGATCCTGTGGCCCAACCTAAAACTGCAACCAGGTCTGTTTCTTATTTTTTCAAAATTTCCCATATGCCATTTCAAAAATGTCTTCTCACACTTGCAGCAATCACATATAATCTGACTCTGGACATGGATTTGCAGTCATCGCGTGTGAGCTCACGAGGGCTCTTCAGCATCAACAACGAACGGTTTCTGAAGAGAAACCTCAATGTTGACAAACAGGATGTCTGCGAAACCCATGAGGTTTATGTTCAGGTACAGAAATTGGGTTATGTCCGAATAATGTTCTCATTTTGTATGCATTCCAAATTTAACAGCAGTTGAGTTATTTTTTACAGTAGTGAAACTAGAGTCAGACATAGTTGACATGATTTAATAAAAAAAAAGGTTAATAGATTGTGTATTGATGTATATGAAAAATTTATTACCAATGTTATATATTAAAAGTGATTATTTGAAAATTATTTTTACCTGTTCAACTTTATTAATAACTTAATTAAAACTTAAACACAGGAAGCACCTGACTTTGTGAACTCCCTCAGTCTACGGGTAGATATTGGTCTTCAAGACCCAAAAGGCAACCCTGTCCTGGATGCATTCAGTCCGACTGCCTCAGAATTTTTTGTGAGTTTTATTTGCAATGGTTGCATAAAATTCTATTTCAAGTGTATTTATTGACATGGAAAATGAGGTCTCTATTTGGTCAGATTGTCATTATTCTAGCCAGTTGTCAAATAAACATGGGTATATCATGTAATGTCAAACAAGCAGGTTCTGTCACTGCCTGTGTTTCGTTTGATACTCCAATGAGTTTTTAGCAATTTGGTTTTGGTTGTGATCTACCAATGTTATTGAGCACAATGTATGAGTGTAAAACTACTTAAAAGTAAATTGATTAATTCACACATTTTAATATTTTGCTCTTCAAATCTGCATATTGTGTCCCACTTTTGCTGACAGATTCCATTCTCGAAAGACTGTGGCAATGACGATGTGTGTCACAATGACTTGGTACTGAATGTACAGATGACTGATAATTTGCCAAGGTGAGGTCTTTAAACATACTCTATTAGTGGGACAAGGCTCTGTTTACCTTTATCCTACTCTCTGCTCGTGCTCAACATTGTTAAACATCTCCTGGTTTCTGAATGTAAAGAGATCCTAAGGACACAACTTTATAGTCAAGTACCAAAGCTTCCACAACCAACACTCATACTGCATTATTATTGTGTTTTGACTTTGTTTAAAATGGGCATATTCACCACTTTTATGTATGTGGACAGTTGTAAAAATGTGTTGAAAAAGCCAGTGACAGATTTCCTGTCATAAAATGAGCAATGCAGACTTCATATACTTGTATATCAGTTATTTGTCATTTAATAGCTCCAATGGAAAAATTGTATGTGGACATGATTAAATTTTTTAGCCCACTACACTCCAGTTCTTTCCGATTTTGTACTTCTATTCACTACTATTATTGTAGTAGTGACTGATGTTCTCTGGTTCTTAAATGTATAAGGAGCTGAAAAGGGGTTGAGTAAGGGTACTCAAGGAAATTACGGTCAAAACCTTATTTTGCAGTACATTGCTGATTAGTCAAAAGAACAAAAGACTTTCCTTAGATGTATCCGTGGAGAACAAGATGGAAAATGCCTACAATGCCCGAGTCATCGCAAGATACTCTAAAAGTCTGTTCTACGCTTCTGTGTCTAATCCTGTATGTATAATTTTAAATTAAATACATATGAAATCCTATGTTTTCCTACTATGTTTCCTCCCATAGTCCCAAGACATGCAGGGAAGTTAATTAGTATCTCTAAATTGCCCATCAAGTGTGTGTGTGTGTGCGCAAGAGAGAGAGCATAAGTTTGTGCATGTATGAGTCCTCCAATGGACCGGCATCCCATCCAGGGTGTACAGGAACAGCAACAAGCCCCCCAGACCAAGACCCGGATAAGTAGTTAGCAAATCGATGGATGTATGGATCAAAGTTACATTACAATTCAAATTGTTCTTAAATGTATTTAAGATTAATTAACATTTGTCTAATTTTAGAGCGATGGAACAGAAATAAAATGCACTGATAAGGATTACACTGTATCCTGTCAAGTAGGGTACCCTGTCCTCCGAACGGACCAACAGGTCAGTTCAGCATTGCCGATTATCCTTTCATACATTGTCTGACTGTGACTCGGCAATAAAATTTAACCCTTTTCTACTTTCTTTGTACAGGCGAAGTTTCAGATCAACTTTGATTTTAACCTTAACGAGATGCAGAACAAAATAAAAGTGAATCTGACTGCTGAAAGGTGACTAATTCTGCCATTTTTCCCTTTCTAATTACTTTGATGCCAGTGAAAAATTTCTCTCATCAATTCCATTTTATGCCAACAGCGATGGCATAGAACAAACACCTGAAAACAACAAAGCCCTCATCTCCTTTCCTGTCTTGTATGACTCTGAAATCATTCTGACAAGGTATGATGACTTTTTCTTTCTCTAAGTCATTTTGCTTAAAAGCAAATTTATGGCTTTTAAAGTGATGTTTAGCTGGAAAAAATACTATTTGTTCAACAGAGAAGCAAATATGAAACCTTTTTATAATGGTGTTTTTAAGCATAGGGCACTCCTTTACCAGCCCAATATTTAAACGAAAATGTGGAAATGATTATCATTAGCTTTGTTTTTCGCACTATTCTTGTGACTGTATATAGTTGGAGTGCATCAGTGCTAACCACAACAGGCTAACTCTACAATGCCCCACATTTTATTCTGTCATAAAATCACTTCAAAAAAGTCAGTTAATTATACGATCAAGTATTTATAGCAGAAGCGTAGGCTGGAGTAAGATTAAAAATTTAAGCAGTATTCATTTATTAGTAGCTTATTTTTTTATAACTGCTAGTCACTGTATGTTTTTACCATGCTGGCTGGCAAAACGACATGCCCTTTAGAAAATATTTCATCCCTGTATAAAGAGGGCTTTGTAACTGCATGGGGGAGGGAAAAACAGGAGTATGAAATGTATGTGATAGTAAGTTGGGTTCAAAAGGACTCTAGTGGAGCCTGTGTTGTGACACAGACAGACGATTCTTAGTGGCCTCATTGATACAAAGACCCTTTTACACGGTATGTAATACACAGTCACAATTAGACACTTTCACTTAAGCACTCTGACAAATACCACCTGCCACACAGGGAATTATAGTGTGAATTCCAGCATTAATCTCTGTTGGCTTATCTCCTTCACTCCCTAGAGAGGCAAGTATGAACTTCTATGTCATTGACGATCACGGCACGGTAAAGACTTTAGTGAACGATACTGATGACATTGGCCCAGAGTTCAACATCACGCTGAAAGTAAGTTAACATCAAAATGCAAACTTACTACTAGAGAGCAGTTCTGATTACAGGAGGACATGCTGTTTATTTTGTAGGGTCTCTCAGTCCATGAGCAGCTTTTCTGGTTGAGTTACTTTGGTTGTAGGGGGTGGGAGGAGGCTGTAGGTCTTCTTTTGCAGGAATGTGCCATTGATAGCAGATGACCTCAGCTGACTTCATTGAAATGGAATCTGCTTTTCCCTCTAGGTTTCTACAGGGAATGTAAAGGTTGGTCTAACCTACCTCACAGTGTCTCTGCCAGACTCTACTCGTGTGGGGAATTTCCTCCTGTATGTGACAGGAGTTCACACAGAGCCTGTAAGTTTTTGCTTTTACCTACTTTTCCTTCAGATTCCATACTTCTATTGTTTAAAACTACATAAATATAATGTATTAACATAAATATAACTGTAATATCCACAAAAAGTCTCTTTCAGTTTATATCCATAAGAGCCATGCCTGAATATGTTCACAAAGCTTAAATGATTTTATTTTCCATATAACTTGTGAATTGGAACATACGTAGAGGCAGACTAATATCCAGACTTCTCCTGCAGGGCAACGCTGTGAGCTGTGAGTTAGGTAGCGTGGTGGATCCACTGAAGATCAGGCAGAAGCCCCATACTGTTTCTTTTTCCCATGAGAGCTTCAGAAGAATAGAGAGCCTGGTGAGTGGTCAGTTGCTACAGTAACTATGTAATGGCATGAGAACAACTTTGTGGGCCAAGTACTCTTCCTGTTTCAATGATATAGTACTAAATTATTGTATTGTTCATTATAATAGTATTTTATAATATATTTCTCAAATCTCATCTCATCTTTTTGTATAGCTGTTATTGTGTTTTTGTTCCCTTCCCTATTTGTCTTAGATTGGTTTGATTTTGAGCAACACTTTGGTTTTTTTAAAATATGCTCTATAAATAAATTTGACTGATTGATTGATATTATATAGTAAATGTATTCTACGGATTGGGAATTCATATGGCTTTGGCAATGATCTGCTACTGCTGCAGAAACTCTGTCATTAAGATGATAGCTCAAAAAATTATTTGATGGGTCTTTTTCGAACTTTGCAGAAGCACTGTATGAATGATGTACTGGAACTAATTAAATTTTGAGACAGATCATCCCAAAACTTAAACTTAAATAAGCTTAGTAAAAAGGGGGCAGGTTCAGACATTTAATCCTGTTAAGACCAGGGGTGTCAAACTTCAGTCCTGGGGGGCTGGAACCCTGCACAGTTTCTGGTTTACCCTCATTTAACACGCCTAATTCAACTTCTTGTGCTAATTATCAAACAGCTCTTTAGCTGAATCATGGTGGAACAGGGAAACTAAGCCACACAGGACTCCAGCACCCCAGGACTGGAGTTTGACACCCCTGCCTTAAGACGATAACCGAAAAAGTATTTGATTGATGTTTTCCTAATTTTGTAGAGACATTGGGCGCTTTCACTACTCAGGAACTATTTTCAAGAATCAGAACCTTTTCTCGGACCAGGAACTTTTGTTGTGGACACACCACAGGTTCTCGGTCAGACTGTAATTCGTCAAAGGCAGTTCTTGAACCCATTTTTAGTCCCTATTTGAGACTAAGTACTTTTCATTTAAACAAGAACTACTAGGAAAGCGCTTACAGTGATAACTTGCCGATTGACCACAAGCACCTGCACAAACTTGTAAATTATGCAGAAATGCATAGAAAAGAGAAAAGTAACAGCAAAAGTTGAGCACATGGAATTATTTTTGTATCTGAATTAGATTTAATGCATCATTGAATCTTTTTGCTTGCATCTACTTTTTACTTTTGTATAAAATCACTAGCGCTGGCAGCGAAACTTGCCAGGGAAACTTGCCAGCACCTTAGCGAAATAACATAATGCTGCTTTTTCATCTGAGGAAAATGAAAGATCGATCAGCCAAATTTAATAATGGATTATAAACATGTGCTAGGTCATACAAATAAAAGATAAATAAAAGGTGTGGGGTCCCATTTTGATCATAATCCAATCCAGGTAATATCTGAAAAATAACTAACAAAATGACTTGTCCATACTTCATTGTTTTGGGGTTAGCTGTGTAATTTCATATGAAGTTGCATCTGAAGTTTGACCTACAGGATTTTTACATCTCCTACGCTTATTTAGCATAAAGGTCCTAGTTTTTGTTGTGCGGTTTGAAAGCGACACATGAAAGTGGCCAGGAGCTACAAAGGTTCCTGGTTGGGACAGCACAGGAACTTGGAACCAGATCCTGGAATTGTGGCGTGAAGTGCGGAACTGATTAACTGGGTGTATCTTTAAACAAATCACACCAAAACTGAAGCAATGGTACTTAGTGACAGCAAGGAGAAGGGTGACTGTGAACGAGAACTCAATTTGATATTCTATTTACTCTATTTGATCTTTTCCCTCTTATTAGCAATTCACAAAAACGATATAACAGCTGTGTTACCAAGATGGGAATTGAACCTTCCTTTCTCACCCTCGCTTGCCCTCTGTTGTAAGAGCTTCTACTTTGGGGATCAAGTCTCAGGTCTTAGGTCTATCAGGTGTTGATTTTCATCTGTGTTAACAATCTAAACGTTCTGTGGATCTTTTTACAAACTTCACTGAAGCCTTGTACAGGCCGATGATTGTTAAACTGTGAGGAGCAAGATGATTTTCTGAAGATTCTGAAATAAAGTGATAGTTGGTTAGTGAAATTCATCATGCAAAACTCCAGATTTATTTACTGTGGGGGAATTTAATTGTGTCACGTAGCATTATGGTGCTTTTTCCACTGCCACTAAGAACTGAGGCAAACCTTGAAGAGACTGTTTTCTTTTGCAAATTATATGTGACCTACGCCTGTACTGATATGGCCCTGCTAATAGCAGGACTGAAAATAGGATTAAACCTAGCTGATTGTGTCACCACCATCTACTTGGTTGAAATGCACAGAGATACTTATCTGCGCCGCTATGCATGGATTATCTGAAAGAAAAAAAGGCATATTCTATGTATTGTTCATTATTAGTAATAGCCTATCGCACATCACAAGGCATTGATGCATTCCCATAACTTGCAGCTTTGAAAATTTCCATCCTCCTAGAGACCAGCTGAAAAATTCTAGAGAACAGCTGAACAAAATGGATTCGTAATGCAAATTTACATAATCTAACACTAATTCCACTAGCATTTGATGATAAAACAGAAACTTTCACAGACTTGTTAACAGAAATTACCACATTGTAAATCATGATTTGAACGGTATATAAGTCTCTTCAGTTTGACGTCATTTTCTTCGTGATATGGGTCAGGTACGACCTGGTTCCTGTATGCTAGTGGAAAAACACCATTAGTCCAAATTAGTGGTGTTACATGAAAGAACAGGTGCAGATCTGGTGAACCTGATTATATTAAGACAAGCCACAGTGTGCTCCAGGGTTGCCAGATAATTAGCCTGACCTTACACTCAGACCCCAAGCTCCACGCTCAACTGGAGCTTGGTTCTAGTATTCTAATCATTGTATATTTAGCGCTATTTCAGTACCCATTTTTAAATATCCCATTTCCTTTTTGCAAACTCCTCTTTTACAGAGCAAGTTATACTGTATGTAAGAAGATTTTTAGGGAAATTTCTAATAAATCATAGAAGAACCTAATGAAAAAATTTAAAGGAAAATCTTACTTAACTCGGCATAAATAATGAGAGTCCAATACATGGAAATGACATACCGTGAATCTGAAACACTATTGTTCACTCTTAAAAATTTTTAATCCCGCATATTTAAAAACAGGTGCTAAAATGGGCTGATTCATAAATCCTAGACTGTCCTAACTGCATCCCCAGACTTAACATAGACCAGCCTACTTCCAAGCTCAATGGAACTGCATAATCTGCATCATATACAGGTCCTTCTCAAAAAATTAGCATATTGTGATAAAGTTCATTATTTTCTGTAATGGATTGATAAACATTAGACTTTCATATATGTTAGATCCATTACACACAACTGAAGTAGTTCAAGCCTTTAATCGTTTTAATATTGATGATTTTGGCATACAGCTCATGAAAACC
>JABFEB020000113.1:11882427-11894047 GCA_019775895.2 Stomatorhinus ivindoensis
CCCCCCCCACTAATGACTGACAGACTATATTTACTTTAATATAAGCTGCACAGAAATGGTCCTTAATTGTTTTAAAGCTATTGTCCAGCTCTATAGATTGAATAATTTGCCATCCCTATATGAATAATTACCATGTAATAACTAATAAATATATTAAAATATTAAAAGTTCAATAACAAAAAATAACTATATTGAGTAGTTAAAATTATGTTCGCTTAAATCTCCCTCAATATTGATCTAAGACATGCCCAATTTCAGTTTCATGAGTTACTCATCTGACCAAATCAGCATGCTAAGTTTCATTAAAATTTGTGATGATGAGGTCCCAAAGTGTAATGATTTGATGGAATGACCCTTTGGCCATATCGCCCACCCCGAACAATATGCATGCAAGCTAGCTAGCTTAGCCTAATATGGAAGCGAACTATGCAGCTTGGAAAAAATAAGCTTATTATTAAAATTGAAACAAATTTAGGTTGGCCTCTGCAGGGCTTAGAATAGGATTTCTCTAAGAAAACTGGCATGCACATTTATTATACAAGTGGTTATAATTTCCCATACACAATTTACTTGATTACCTCTTTAACTTATAGATTCAAGCCACGAAGTGAAGACTATATCAATTAACTGTATACCATGGGGAGAAAAAAGCCACTTTCAGAGTGAAAATGACCACTGTACAGTTACCTCAGTAAATGAGAACTACCCTCCACTTAGGGGAGGAATGACAGCAACTTCATCTCCAGACTGCAGGATCACAGGCTGATTTCCCAAAACAACGTACTCTTGACGCACTGCAAGGATAACTTGCTCACATAACACGGAGAGTCTGAAAAGACAGGAACCTTTCAGAAACAGGCCCAGACTCATAATTCCTCTGAGAATTAAAACACCTTCAGATATTTTGTGTCCTAATACATACAGTGGGTATGGAAAGTATTCCGGATGCAACAGTTTCAAAAATTCTTTTTTTGTCTGTCAATATGAGGTGCATTAATGAGGAAAAAAATTAATTTAAATGATTTTAGCAAATGGCTGCAAAATAACAGAGTGAAAAATTGTAGGGGGTCTGAATTCTTTCCGTACCCACTGTATACAGCTCATACTGGTATATACATTATTAAGACATACAGATACATAAAAGAACCATTTTCATACTTAATTTCCTTGGGAAATCAAACTGCCATTCTACACCTAAACAGAGAAGTAATGTGAAATAATATAATTGTCAAAATAAATCAAACTCTGTAGTACATGTACCTGGGATGTCGTCTCACTAGCTCCTCCCACAGCTGCAGAGACGTTAATATTTGAGGAACACTGATGTGCTCAGAACGAAGTCCTGTTATTTCGGCACTTCTAGCAAAATATAGGACCAAAATCTACAAACACACAAACATTTTTGTTAATACTGATGTATTAAGCCTAGTGCATTCTTCACTTTCCTGCATGCCATTACATTCCACATACAGACTCTTGATGGGCCAAATGGCCTCCTCTCGTTTCTTGTGTATGTGCTACATTTGTCTGTGGGCACAGACAGTCACAGTCGGGACTCACATACAGCAATGATATTCCACTACACTACCAGGAAAACGAGTACCAATTCATACCTTTGAGGATACATCACTTGACACTGGGGCTGTACCCTCAAGGGTCTGCTAACTGTACCATAACTGTAGGTAAATGTACCTTTTAGTCAAATTTGTATAATCATTGGGTTGACATCAATGTTGTTTGTACTGTACTTTCTGGATGAAATCTGTACCAGGGCTGTACCAGCACATTTCACAATGAAAATATCTTTGCTTTTGAAAATACCATAAAACTTGGTAAAAAGGACCATTGCTGGCAAGTTAAATATAGTGAAAACTGTGGATCTTTGTTTCTAGGCGACTTTGTAAATTTAATGCTCTACACAGGTTAAATTTTTTTACACCTGTGACTTAATACCTCCTTCTTTAAGCATTTGCACTTTTCTTTAAACCCTTTGGCGCAACAAATCATTACAAAACAACTGCATATGTCAATTAGCAACAAATACAATATTTTCCTTCGAACTGTCCATAACACATTTCATAAAATCTACCCATACAATGACTTCAGTTAAGACTTGTACTCTAACAAATAGCCCAAGGAGCTTAGGAACACAAATATAAAAATTAGAGTACTTTAACACATTTTTGCAGTAATTTAGAAATACATTTCATGCTAGCAAGTCAGAAGACCTAGGCAAAAAAGTTCTGATATGTAAATTTTCAAAACAAGATGATGTTTTACTATCAGACATGGGGTGTATTCCATGAATCAGGACTGAGGGAAAGTCTAACTTATTTCGACAAGTCTGGCTTATTTAAGTGAGGGTTCTGTTGCATCAACATGTCTTAAATGAATCCTTGCTGACTTACCATGGTAACTTACGCTCATGAACAAGTCTGCTCCGAACGAGGCTAATTGTCTCACTTAGTCAAGTGTTGTCTCAAAGAACATCTGATGTGTTGGAACAGATTCCCAAAAGATCGTTCCATCAGACGAAATTCCGCGCTCTCACTACTCATGTCATGCAATAAATATTAATTTACTGCATTCCAATTAATTCTAAAATAATTAAAATAAAAGCGTACCCATATTAAAGGTCAAACATGAAATGAAATATATATTTAAAAATCTGTAAAATCTGTCATAATATGAACAGGAAGATATTGTTAAAATTTCACACGGATGCAACTGAAAGTATTTTACGGAGATCAAATAACACAAAATAACATTATACAGTAAGAATGACACATGAACCAAGAAGGTTCCCAGTTGGCTATGGGGATCAACCAGGAACTTTCACGGTATAAGGCAACGGCATAAACCACTACACCACTGTACTAAGCACTTGTAACATTTACATAACTTACGCATTTAGTCTTTCTGCAATTCTTTGTCAAGCCAACTCCCTGGCTTTATTTATGGACACATTATTGCCTGTTTAGCAATTATATCTTTGTAGTTTTCATACAGCTCCATTAGCAGCATTTGTTCTGCGGCAGAAAGACACACCACTCTCGTTTTACATGCTTTCCAACTCATTTAATCGATCTATCATTCATGCATTCATTTGGGCTTTTAAATACCTTGGGTGTGTGCACTAAGTGAGACTATGCAGGTCTGTCTTGTATGAGCCTTGACTAGTTAAAGCTAAACTAGTGGAATGACATGAGGCTAAGTTTAGAGATGGTGCTAATTTGCCTCTGACTTTTTTGGGAAAGTCTGGATTTCTTTAGCTACTTCCATGGAATACAACCCTGCACTCTATTTAATGCTAAACATTTGAAATTCAGATCTTGTCCTGATCAAAGCTACCTAGCCTATATTATTTGGTACAAATCGTGAATTCAGAATTTAATGACTCAAAGGCTGAATAACTGTAAAATATGTTTTAGTTAATATACAGATAATGGCTAAATTATTAACCCCCCCTATGAAATTTAAGGTTTATGTCAAAATTCTTCCAAGTGTTTTTTAACAGAGCAAGGGATTTTCAATATAGCATTTCTAAACACACTACTTTTCTTTAGGAAACATAAAATATTTTAATAACAGAATTATTTCAGCAAAAAAAACCACTAAAATTACCAGGGTCAATATTATTAACACCCTGAAGAACTGACCTTTTTGTTGAGACTTAGCACAAACCACTGCTGTGCAATGGTGTGCTTTAACTGTGTAATGCTAAAAGCTTGTAACATCAAGCTTTTCACACAAAATTAAGTGGAAGAGGGTGTGAGCTGTCACTTCAGAAAGCATCATGCCAAAAAACAAATGAAATCAGTTTAGACTCGAGAAAAAGAATTGTTGATGCTCACAAAGCAGGAGATGGATATACAAAGTTATCACAATGTTTCCAAGTGTCAAGTACTGCACTGAGAAATATCATTAAGAAATTCGAAAAGAGCCAATCAGTACAGAACAAGCCTGGCAGAAGTAGGAAGCGATAGATTTCAAAAGAAAACCTAGTAAGAGATGTGTCTAAAGACCCCAGAACAACTGCCAGGATAGTAAAGAATGACTTAGCCAAGTCAGGAATTGTAATCTCAAAGAAGACAATCACTAGAACCCTGCACAAGGATGGACTGCGAGACACAAGCCAGACTGAAGTATGCTAAGGACAACTTTGGGAACAAGGGAGAGGTGAACTACCCAAAAAACACATTACCCACAGTTAAACACGGTGGTGGGAGTATTATGCTGTGGGGATGCTTCAGTGCATCTGGAACTGGGAGTCTTATCAAGGCAGAAGGAACCATGAAGAAAGGAGGATATGTGAAGATTTTGAACGAAAACCTCAAGCAGTGTGCAGCAAAACTGGGTCAGAGTCGTCGCTTTGTCTTCTAACACAACAACAACCCAAAACATATGTCGCTCCTGGTGAAGAACTACCTCCAGTAGACCAAAGTGAACGTTATGGATTGGCCCACACAAAGCCTTGACTTGAATCCAATTGAAAGTCTGTGGGGTAAACTGAAGACCAAGGTCCATGATAGAAGACCATCAAATCTGGAGGAGCTTGAGAGATTCGCCAAAGAAGAATGGGCTGGGATGCCTCAGGAGACGTGTGAGATACTTGTTAAAAATCAGGGGGGTGAATAATGTTGACCCTGGTAGTTTTTGGATTTTGTGAAATAATTTCGTTTCTGTATGCAAAGTAAAATAATGAAAAAATCCAAAATATAACTAGGGTGTTTGGAAGAGCTGTGTTAAAAATCCCTTGCTCTATTTAACAGTAAACAAAAATAAAAGTTTCCAAGTAGGCAGGGTGAAGACTTTCACATTCTTGTCATTTAAGAGCTGCAAGAACTAGAACATAAACTTGTGACTTTTAATAAAAGTAAAACTACATTAATTCTCCACCATAATGATCTTCTTCGATTTAAAAATAGATTTCAGGGTTAACCTGCCAGCAAAAATTCAGTTTCCACAATCTATCAAAAAACATATGTAAGGAAAAAATCTCTAACAATTTAATTTTCAACAACTTTTAAGTAAAATAAAGTGTGCGTGTGTGCACATCCATAACCCTAATGTGTCTTTATGTTGCTCCACTGCACCACTGGAAATGTACAGTGTACAGTGAATGTCTGGAGCTGATTCTACGTTCCCACGTTGTGACCAGCTATCGCAAATAACGCGGCGCGTCGAACACAAACGTTGACATCTGATACTGCACCTTGCTGCGAACAGGCACTTCTTGCGGTATACTCGGGATATATTCTTTTTATTCCATTCATTTTTTCAGTGTCATAAAATAGCCAGAATTTTAGACCACAATACCTTTGCGTATGATTCATAACACACTACCGGGCACCAGGCTGTTTAAGAGAATTAAAACAGCAAACTATGCACATGTAGACTCGGTAAAAAGCTTACCTCGGTATTCATTGAGAAATTAGGAAATACAACAAAAACATGTTGAACTTAAGATTCGCCATACAACAGCACAAAATGCCCAAGAGCCTTACTAACTTCCTGCAGCTCTATCAGGTGACTAGAGAGCAGGATATACGCTGCGGTCACGTGGTGAGACATGTCCCAAACGTAACAGCATACGCGTGTGTTTATTCAGCTGAAAGATACTTATGTTTAACGTAATATGTTCTTCGGGTATTACTTCGCCAGGTTTTTTTTCTCATTTTTTTGTAATTTGAATATTTAAATGTGAAAATTCATTTGCTGATATTTGCATGAATATTTTGGGCCAAGTTAATATTATACTGATTCAGAACCGCTTATCCAGTTCAGAGCAGTGGTTATAGAACCTATAGCTACATTCGGAGGGCACATGCACAGGGAACTCCGTGGGTCATAGCAATGTGGACACACATCACACATGGAATGCAAACAGTAAAAAAAAAAAAAAAACGTGTTATTCTATATAAAAAGGTGAATGCAATCTAAAAACTAAAAGTGTCAAAAGTCTTGTATTTTGTTTGGCTACTTGTAGTTAAGGTTAGGGCTGGGTAGGAGTTAAAGTTGCCATTGCTGGGATTAGGGTTTTTCACATACAAATGAATGCAAACTTAAGACGCAGACTTGAGGCATACACATACACACAATAGAACATTACAATTGCAGAGTACTTTGGAATATAACAATCTGTCCTTCTATCCATCCTCTAAACGCTCATCGTTAACACTTTCTAAGAATGCCACGTTTATAAAAAGCTATGAACACATTCATAACATAATGTATTCATAAAGCATTATAAACATGGCTATAAATATTTATAAAAAGGCATAGCACTTTATAGTCGTATTGTGTAATATGAACGCTTTATGAAACACTCATCAATAATGTACTATAGATGCCTTCACAATGCAGTACAAAGCATCCTTGTTTCTTATACGCATATAATACTTAAGCAATTTGTTTAAGAATGTTTTGGTAGTTGAGAATCTTTTTTGTCCACCAGGTGTCAGAGTAAGACAACATTTGTCACGGTTTTCTGCGGCGTATCGGCGCACATTTAAAATCACGCGTTTTTAATGTGGCTGTAATATGTGTTTATTTATTTTTGTCTGATAATTTGTATAGCAGAATTTACAACAATAATAATAACACTGGTAATCACCTTTTATTATACTAATAATAACTTTGTTTTAAATCATATAAAAGCTTTACTTTTAATCATATAAATTGAAAAGAAAAAATAATCACTATCTCGCGCCCGACATATATTGTTATTCAAAGTAAATACGAATGAGTGCAACTTTAGGCAACATGTGTGTTAGCCTAATGTAGGACCTACATTTCAGACACCTCACTAACCACTTTGGTCTGTCCGTCACACCCTAGTTAAAGGAGGTAGTAGAATTAAGTCATTTTTTCTAATCAATGTGTCTCCCAAGTAGGTTACGTCATTAAGTATTTCATACTATTCCGTAGAAGACGCAGCTCCTAACCTGATCGATGTCAACGTAAGACATGTCGCTGGTATTATTAAAATCGCCTTCTGCCTTATTGCAGGACTTGGCAGTCACAATTGATAGTTTCAAAATAAATCATTTGCAAATGCAATACGTTAATCATTGCTCAAATCGTACTTACACTAATGTTGATATTCTAATTTCATTACGTTTCATATTTTGAGCAGGTAATTGTTCGAGCTCTCACTTCAGCATACAACAAAGACAACTATTTACAGTCTAACATATATCTTAATGATAATGATTATGAATGGGGAAGCGTAAAAGCCTTTAGCTACTTCGTACCTTTTTCAGTTTGAAAACTGAAACGAGCCTAAAGAACATGAAATCAATTAGGCATTTATATACTGCACAAGTAAACCCATCGTAAGCAATTGAATAAATATTAAACAAAAATACTCACCAAACCCTGGCACCCGGTTATCTTTCAATATCAGTATTATGTGTTTTAACCGTCTTATGATGGTGTTATTGAAACAGGCCTGGTAGGCTCAATTCAATGAGTCTTGAGGTAGCATATATTTTACTTCAATGAGCACCTGTTTGACTCATTAAAAAACAGGGGATGTACCATATTGCCCAAGCAATCGCTCCAACAAAGCAATTAAAAGCCGGAGTTGGTGGAGAAAAAGTCACGCTCATAAGGACGGGAATTTTTGAACGGACTGTGATTACTGTTGTTTTATGAAAGCTACACAGTAGCCTATCTTAATTATGAGATTCAATTAGACGCTTCACGAATGAAAAAAACCCGATTTATAATATTTTAATATCAAGTCAGTCCATGTCATATTGTAAAGCAATATTTTATGCTTCTCTCATTTGAATGCACACGTATTATGCATTTGATATATTTTCAAACATTAAATGCTGCGACGTTAATAAACATCTTAATATGATGTAAATACGACGCAAAACCAGTGAAAAGCGCCCCCCATCCCTTAAAATCTCCTACTTCCCCTTAACATTTGATGTAAATTAATACCGACAGCCTTTTTGCACCGATTACCTTCACATGGGCAGTGATAATGAGGCCAGCGAGGCATCGGTTGCAATAACGTGCTAGTGCTTCATTACAACCAGACGACATGCAGTTCTCACTGTCTGCAGATAGGGGGAGCCGAAAGCAGTCTGCGAATTCCTGCTCAGGATTGTGACTACAGTACCTTAAGTAGCTGTCATACCACAGCCCGTGGTCTTATACATGTAAACAATAAAGCGGTCACTCTTTCCCGAGAGACGGATGTTTAATGTGTAGCCCGTAAACTCCTAGGGAGTAAAACCTATTTAGTAACCAGGTTGAGTATATTTAAAAGTCTGACCTGACTGGGACACCCAAACAACTGTCTGCTCTATTATTAGCACGTCTCTATTCTGATGTCTACCCTTGTCTGTCTATAAAGATCTCATTGCCATAAAGCACGTTTATTAAAAGACGAGCTATTATCTGCCGTTGATGGAAAACCGTCTGTTGTCGCGAAACATTTCTAAGATGGAAGAAATGATAAAAACAGTATTAAAACAATTCTACATCCAATTATCTAACTTTTGCTTAATAATTCATTTACAGAGTATGTAAATAGGGGGACCTTGCTCTTGAATTAAATTGCAAGTAAATGTCCGACAAGGACGTACAAACACTCACTTTTTCATGTGAATATAAAGGACCAGCCTACATATTGGCAAATGTATCGATTCTGTAACAAGAAAACTAATTTTACCCTGGGAAAGAGAAAGCTCTAGGCGTGTATAATTTTAATATCAACTCTAAAGAAATGCTTTTGTGACAGGAAATGAACTGATATGATTGCTTAAATTCCCAAACAACAAAATCGTGTAAAAGTAATTAGATACCTTCATAGTATAACTTGGCATTTATGCAGAGGAACATGCAACGTATAATGCCATTCTTGGTTATATTATTTGGTATCTCGGCAATGTGGGGCAGTCATTCTGTGAACACTTCGGCATGGTTTTGTAAACTACTGTCTGAGATAAAGTACGACTTACGATGTCACCTGATTAGAAGTGAGGAAAAAAACCAAAAAAACAAAAAAAATCTTTCTCCCCACCCCCACCGATTAGAAGCCCGCCCACCACAAACAGTCGGCTGGAGACCCCTTATAGATTTAAAAAGCGAGACTGCATCCACAGTCTGACATTCATTCAACACTGCCATCGTAAGCAGATTACTTTCAGCAGTGCACTTTGCCATACTATGCTAAGGATGCTAAAGAAATATCAGCTTCACCCTGGCATAATTGTATTGTCTATATGGCTTAGTCACTTCATAGAAGATCACAAAGTGCAGGGTAAGTAATTCCAGTTATTATATTTTTAAAATTAATCAAGATTGGGTGTGTTTATTATCTAAAAAATACGTAGCTGGAAATGTGGCTATGGGACTGCGAGGCAGCGTTCAAACTTTTCAAGAGCATGCAGAATGACTTCCAGGTAGTTTTGAGGTGTCTTGCGAACAGGAGAAATGTGTTTTTATTAGGTAGTGATTGTTATAAAAGGCGGTTTAAAACTAGTTTAAAATGTTCGGAACCGGGCAAAGTTTTTAACTTCAATGAGTTGCGGAATTTGGCACAACAGCAATAGAATATTAAATTCATTTTTTTCTAACTAATACGATGTTCTGTTTGAAATGGTTGCCTATTAAACAATTTGATGTAATAATTTCACATGCCCATATTTTATTATTAAGGTATCTAAATATAATATTACAATCAGATAATCCTAGAGACCCCTGCTGTCTGAAGTAGTGCCAGTCTGTCAATGCGACTGCAAATAAATGCAGGTTACGGGCGACTTTTTCAGAAGCCTACGTTTATGTTTTTAAGTGAATTCTCTTGATTATTAACGTTTTTATGAATTTGAAATATATGCTTCAGTCGTGGCAACTTTTGGCGTTTAAAACGCAGAAAAACGTTCTAATATAGCCTACACAGGACTGTATATCAAACCTTGACGGACTAGAAACCTGCCTGTGGAGTTACATACAGTAATTAGTTGTAATATTTAGCTATAGTTTTCGAACAGTGCCATTTATCTTCGGGAATGAAAGTGCAACGTTACTTTCCATGTAAATTCATTCACTTATTTCACAAGTATAACGGAATATCCATGGCATGAACTTGAGATAGCTATGTTACTTCGTATTCTAGTGATTTTTTTTACATTTTAAATGTGACTTGCGTTTATATTGGTCCGTATTGACACATATATAGGTCAATATCTAAATTCTTGTTGAGGGCACAGGCGATCAAGTGCCGAACAGTCGCGTTAGGTTTCCCAATCGGGAAAGTGGCGACGGCTTAAAGTACCATGCGGAATCCGTGCTACACGTGTCGAGTGTGGGTCGCTGACTTAAGAAATTAACTCGCCCGGGGATTTTCGCAGCTGGTAACTGCTGGCTGCAGCAAGGCAAGAATGGAAGATGCCAGTTTCTGTACATGTACGGGATGAGCAGAGAGGAATGCTGTCGGAGTGGCCGACTGGGTACTTCATGGACCGAGGAAGATGTACCAAATGGCACGCTGTTTCGATGGACGGTCTTCAGTGGAGGGGCTCCTAACTGTATACCTTGCAAAGGTATGTTTTAAATAAATAAACTGAGTTTTGTCCCGAAATATTTTTAAAATTGGAACTGCAGTGCAAGAGAGTAGACGTGTGATTCGTATTGTTTACATGACAGTTTTTTAAATACGTGCACATGTACGGAAATATATAATGCAATAAATTAAAATAAACACGTGCGATCGAGGCTGAAGACAACGTCTGGCATATATTATGTAACGAATTACTTCACTTTCAGAAACGTGTGACAACGTGGATTGCGGTCCAGGAAAGAAGTGTAAAATGAACAAGAGGAACAAACCGCGCTGCGTCTGTGCCCCAGACTGCTCCACTGTCACCTGGAAAGGTCCTGTGTGTGGGACAGATGGAAAAACTTACAGAGATGAGTGCGCCCTGCTGAAAGCAAGATGTAAAAGTCACTTAGACCTCGAGGTCCAATATCAAGGGAAATGCAAAAGTACGTCAACCGACAACCCCAGGGAAATACTGGCACCTGTTGCCAGGATCATTTGGCTGCTACTCTAATGCTCGCTTTGAAGCATGTAACTGCACAAAAGATCAATCTAGACAGAGCAACGATGTTTTGCGAGCATTAATCATTGTATGCCGTTTTTTTACAGAGACGTGCAACGATGTCCTATGCCCAGGTAGTTCAACGTGCGTTGTGGATCAGGCCAATAATGCGCATTGTGTGACATGTAATCGGATTTGCCCAGAAGTAACGTCGCCGGAGCAATACTTGTGTGGAAACGACGGAATCATCTATTCCAGCGCTTGTCATTTGAGAAGGGCTACCTGCCTTCTCGGCAGGTCCATTGGAGTTGCGTACGAAGGGAAATGCATAAGTAAGCACTGCTTCACATATCATGTATTGCAGTATTTTATTCTATTTATGCATCTGTCCCATGAAACAGTTTTTACTCCAGTTATTTGGGTTAAGCACCTGCTTAAGGGGCTATGACTGCATATAACAAGCTGTGAGGGGAATGAACTACGGGGCATAACCATGGCTGCTAGATACATATTTAGCTTTTTTAATTCTTAATGAGTCATGTTACTTACTAAAT
>JABFEB020000113.1:11894147-11906147 GCA_019775895.2 Stomatorhinus ivindoensis
TAAAACAACAACAACAAGAAAGAAAATGCAAATAAATGGTCTGCTTTCTATTTCAAAAACAAGTGCTCTAGTTTTCATTTAGTTCCAGGTTTCTTGATTACCTTTCGTATACTTAATATAATTTTTTTTATATAAACCATTTAGTAAGTAACATGACTCATTAAGATTAATATATATATGAAATAAAAGGTGGTAACTTTGACTTTTGATTTTTGGTGAATATTTATATCACTTAAAGCGCTTATCCTGGTCTTTTTTCCGCAAACCACGTATTCCTGTTGTTTACAGTTATACCATGTTTCCAGGCATTACCTAGATCTATTAATGATAATGTAATACAGCAGAAATCTGAGCTAGGTGTAAACACACTTTAAATGTCACTCTCCAAAAACAGTAACCCCCCTAGCAGACCTTGTTGACTGTCTGCACGTGTTAAACAGTATGCTGTCTGCTTTTTGTCCCAGAAGCCAAGTCCTGTGCCGACATCCAGTGCAGCTCAGGAAAGAAGTGTCTTTGGGATACAAGGATGGGTAGGGGGCGCTGTTCTTTCTGCGAGGAGGCGTGTCCAGATAGTGGCTCAGAAGAGGCTGTTTGCGCCAGTGATAACGCCACATATCCCAGCGAGTGTGCCATGAAGCGGGCTGCATGTGCTATGGGGGTTCTCCTGGAAATTAAGCATTCGGGATCTTGCAACTGTAAGTAATTCTGTGAAAGACACTTCTGTGTTCTTTTAGAACACCCCCCACCCTTTGTTCCTCCATACCCCTCCTCTGTTTAAACAGCAGAATGGACCTGGAAATGGGAGTTCTTGCATGACATCTTGTGCTAGCTACATTCATTTTGCAACTCTGCAACTCATGTTGACCCAATAATCTCCTTCATAACTAACAATAATATATTTTTAATACTAACTTTTTGAAATAGGACAGATTTTTCCTTTTAAAACAGGGAAGTGTGTTCCTCCTAGAGACATTAAACTAGTTGCCTTAAAATATAAGTTTTTTGTTTTTGTTGTTGTGATAAGGCATAGAAAGACTCAAGGGCATATCTTTATATTTTGTGAACACCACAATTATTGTATAAGCTGTATGTTAATGATGTATTTATTTTCATGCTTTTGGTTGTGATCAATCATTTTGACTGCACTGACATCATCATCATCTGTTGTGACATCCAGCTTAGCCCATATGTTCTTGGAAAAGAAAAGAAAATGTTTGGTAATGTTCATAAGGTGATTGTAACATTGGTGCCGCTCTCTTTCATTTAAAATATAAATAGTACCATGTGTGTAATTTAAAACCTAGTGCTTCCCATTACAATGGCACATCACGTCTCTAATGTGTTCTGTAAACTAGGGCCTCCGGTACCTCATACTGCGACCCGAAGGAAACATTCCAAGTTTCATCACGTCTGATTTAAATAACTTCTGTATGAAACAAATTTGCTTACTATTGCTTGCTTTCACCTCTGGTCACCTATGCTTCAAGATACAGAAAAGGAGGACCAACTTTATAATCACCTCATGAGATTAGGTAAATCACAATTTACCAATTGCAAAACAAGTTTTATATTTAAGGTCTTTTATTTATACTACAATAGACATGATCATCTTTCAACTTAATTTGTGCCTGTTGTAAATAATAGCTATGCTAAGACTGAAAATATCAAAATTGTTCATGTGGATTATGAGGGATTGCCTTATTTGTATTTTTTTGCTCTGCCTGTGTGATTTTTGTTTTCATGTACAATGTTCTATTGAAAATACCTCAAAGAACCCTGCCCTTTGGCCTGGAAAAGGTCAGACTGCAGTACAGGGTCTCCTGTAGAGATATGTTTGAAATGAATTAGACGTGATGAAAAAAAATAGAAGACCACTGCTTGTCAGCTTTCAGGGATCTGCTAAAATGGCTTGATACAGTGAGATTCCCCTCTTCTGTTGCAGTCATGACTTTATCAATTATGCAAAGCTAGTGTGTAATTGCACCCAATTTTACATTGGAGACTGCAGAGTCAAGTAAAGTAAAACACAAGGCTATACATGTGGCTTTATCAGAGGGATTTAGAGGCATATGCACTGAGATTCTACGCTGTTGATATTCATATTTATACAACAGCTACCATGTATTCCCCCATATAGCCATTACTGAAGACCAGGACGATGAGGAAGATGATGAAGACCAAGATTACATGGCTTATTTCCATTTATCTCCAATACAGGATGGATAAACCACCACCAATGTCAAGACTCATGTCAATAATGTACATACGTGTATGCTTATTTATTTTTAAGAAAAAAAGAAGTACACATATAGTTCAGTGCTAGATGTTTATTTATACTTTGTGTTTTATAATTTATACATTTACAGTGTCTGGCTAATTATATATACATTGTTATTTTGTATTTTCCAAAGAAAAACAATGTTATTTATTATGAGGTACAATGCAACCATGTATAAATCTGCAAGCTGTAAATTGCATTCCGTGAGCTGTATAAATCTGCTTTTCTCTCTCATTTTCTTCTGCTACAGTTGTTCATTTCACAGAAAATACGCATGTTAGCCTATGTGTTTATTTATTGGGAATCCACTGTTCAATGTACAGAAATGGCTTTGAGTTTTGTTTACTATACATAACTGACCAAAGGGACCTTCTCTCAGTGGTTCTGCAAAAGTACTTCCTATGGTGCAGCAAACTCAGAAATAAGGCTTTTTCTTCAAAAAGTTTGCATTGCTTTCAAATATAGAGATGGAGGACAACAAACACGGCAGTTTTTCTTGATGGAGCCGCCAATGGATTTTTGAAGATACTTGACAATACTGAAAAGTACTTTTAACCTTTGCAAACTGCCTTTTGTCCATCTCCTTTGCTAATGTATCTGTTCAATATAGCAGTTATTCTGCTCCATATTGCTCTTGCAGGACTCGCAGAAATCTATTTAATACAACATTAATGAACAATATATCAAATTTTATTATTTTGTTTTTCACATATTGTGTTGAAAATCTTTTTTTAAATTGTTCAAACATGACACATAATTACAGAATCACTTATAAATATATAGTTTTGTATTTTTTATGTAAATGATATATGTACATAAACATTATCCTGGTATTTGTACAGATTGAGTGAAACAATAAAAATTAATTTTTTCGTGATGGTTTGTTTTGTGTTGTTCAGATATATGTATTTAGGAATATTTGAGAAACACACACACAATGTGACATTTCTGTTATGTCCTACCCACCATGTCCAACTGACCCCCCTTTCCCCTCCCTAGCATGATCCTAACAAGCCATGCTTGTTACTTATTCTTGCCTCCCATTGATTATCCTCATGTTGATCATTCCTAGCTGTCTCTTGTTCACTCATTCATTAGTCCAGTATATGGTGCTTCCCAGTCCTATGTTCCCCAGTCTTGTCATTGATGTTGTATCTTCCTGTTGCCTGTAGCCTTCCCTAATTTCTAGTCCTCCCATTTCTGGTCCCTCACGATCCTGTTTGTTTACCTTCCCTGGTTATTTAAAAAAACCCTTTTCTGTTTTGCCAACACTCCTGCCCTCAAGTCCCTCAAGGCACGACAATTCCTCCGTGGCTGTCTCCTCAATAAACAGATTTAACATTGACCAACTAGTGACACAACTAAAATTATGTTGTGATTTTAATTACATAATTCTCAAGTGTACATTAAATATCGGTTTACATAACACTGTATTCATGATTTTTTGCATGTACTTTCACACACTATGTTTACAAACGGTGCGTGCATGTATGAGGCCTTAGGATTTGAGTATGGAATTTTTGTTTAACAATATTTGCTCTATGATCTCTGCACTACCTGCTGATCTCATTATATTTTTAACTGGCCACAGCTATGAGTCAGGCTTGCAAAAGAAGACGTCAGTGACTTGGAACGAGATTTAATGTTGGCACACAAGCATGTAGTATCATCTGTGCTTCAGGTCTGTGCATCACAAATGCTTCTGATACTTACATTAATTTATTATATCCTCTTTCAAAAGTAATGTCTACCAAAAAAAGACGCCCTTATCAATAGAAACCAGCAGCTCATACATGAAAATGGTGACACAGTGATCAATCCAAATTGTGGGGAGAGACAAAGGGACAAAGGAGAAACACCAGGGAATCTTCTGACAAAGTATGTCATAATTAAACATCATAGAGAATGAGACTTCTGCCAGGTGGCTTGGCAGGAAGCCGTGATAATACCTAGTAGAGTTGTTGCTGAGAGTGTGGGCTATGTTCTTCTGTTACGTGAAAGGCTATTATATGGTCATGTCATGCATTGTTATAAATCCAGCTTGTTAGTAATCGAGGTGTGTCCATGCCTGACTAGATGCAGGACACCACTGCACCCCCTAAAAGCTAATTCCAAAAAGTAAAAGTTTCCAGTAGATCCATGATGGTCCAAGTTTTATTAATACACTGTCACTTGTGTTGTATTTATTCCATTAGAAGGCATTAATGCAATGTGTTACTCTCCTGAATGATAATGCTTTCCAAGAAGTAGTATTTATTATAACAGGGAAGGGATTTCAAGGACAATGGAAGGTGATTTGTTCTAAGCCATTAGAGGCATTTTCCAAGTATGTGCTGAAATGGTACCTTTTGCATTTTCCTTGGGATTATTGCTGTATCCAATGTATTTCCACTTCACAATTTTGACAAGTTTGACAAACTGTGTGTTGAAGAGGCAGAAAGGCAAAGACTGAGGAGACACGTTTTGGTATCAAAATTGTATTCTTATTTGAAAGAAACACCAACAATGATCCCTGGGCAAGCTTGGCATGAAAAAGTACCTGCGAAATATGAATATATATTGTCAGATCAGCAAATGGAAACTTTCATCAGACATTGAAAATGTACTGCCATGGAAAGTTGTACTTTACTTCCTCTGACACAGTTATACAGGAACTCCAAATAAGATTCAATAGAAAACAGATTCACTGGCACATTTCTGAGCTTCGCCGTACTGTCGGATGAACTCATCTGACTGGAGTCAAGGTGCAAATAAATAAGAGGTTGAAGTAGTTCAGGCCCAGAGCAGACGCTGCAGGTATTATAAAGAAGAAGGCAAAGTAGCGACTGAAGTGAAGGTTTTCAGACATTTTCACTGGATTGGGCTATTTCTAGTTATAAATAGGGCTATTTCAGAGCAGTTCTATCACATGTTTTTCATCCCAGCACACCTGCAGACAGGGGCTTAGAAGTTTAGTGAGCAACATTTTATCAAACTAAAATAATTTGGTCATTGTCAGTAATATTATTACTCTATTGTACTATTTCTGTTAATTGATAAATGGTTTTAATATTTGTGCTTTTAATCAGCAAGCCAGTAATTATGGTTATTTATGATGTAGCTAAGTTATTTTAAATTAAAAGTACAAAACCTTTTCATTGGACTGTAAGTTCTATTGGTACTGGGGGAGGGGGGTGGTTCTAGCTATTGAAATGATAAGGGGCTAACTCAAGTTAACCTGGGGCTTGACTTTTTTGAGAGAAGGATCAGGGCTAAAATACTCACGACTATAGCTCTGAGTAATCGGACCTAATGACGCCCTTGATTGGTACTGATCATGTCAAGAGAAAATGAAGGTTCCTTAATCTAGACATCATAACCTAAACAAATGTTGCAATGAAGTTCTCTGGTTTTTTGAACATCTGCCTAAAGATTATTTTGCTTGAGGTGTGTAGCAACTATTTAGCATCTGTTGCAGTTTTTTTGAAGATACAGAAGGCGAAGAAGCAGATAGCTGTTTCAGGTGCAAATTAGATGCTAATCCAACTAGGTTCAGTAAGTACCTGGACTCCATTGAAGTCAGGATATACCCATCCCTAACCTGCATAATCTTGAGAGGTAGAGTATTAAAAGTCACTTCCTAAGGGATGTAGGCTGTTAATACTGTACCTCAAATCTTGGTGTTTTCATCTTGCTTATTTCATTAACTCACCTTCTGCTTTAAGTGCATCTGCTGCTGATTATAATGTTTTTCTGAAATGCGTAGAACAATAATTGCTGATGACCGGACTTACCAATCTAGGCTGAAAAAACAGCAGTCAGGTTTAATGATACAGCATTTTAAAATACATCATCCATAATTTTGTTTTCATTATGCCTCAGGCCTCACAAAGTTTTACCATAAAAAAGACACAAAATACCAGATATGAATTTTTACAACCTTTCAATGTTTCTGTTTTCTAGCATGTTTAGTTTATCAGATCACTTCCATCTTTCTCATTGTGTACCACTATTCACTTTTCTGTGGGCTATGTGTCTGCAATAGAAAAGTTGTCGCAGCCACTCACCAGAACCCATTTATTCACAGTCTAATGGATGAGCTGGCGAGGACGAAGGTGTTGGTAGGCTATCACCAAAGTTTCCGACACAAAATCAGAAGCAGATCAGCTTCAGAAGTCTGTTCTGTTTCATGGAGTTCTGATTTGATTATAGCATGTAGCAAAATGGTGATGACTTTGCAGTGTCAACCCTTGAAGACCTACTCCTAAATTACACTATGTACAAATGTATACAAATTGTTTTAGCTAGTCAGAACAATGGGTGTCATGAGTGCTAATTTCATAATTCGATCAAAGTATGATTAAACAGTTCTATGACATTTTTGTACATTACGTTCCAATACAATAGGCACTTAATTTTTTTATAAAAAACAATTTTTTTAAATAAATGATTTTTTTTCCCAAAGCTGCTGTTGTGATGGAAGTTGACTTTCTCTTTCCTGCACATTGGTTAAAACATATTCAGATTTGACCAAAGATATTCAGACTGTAGGCTCAATCGTGGTGTGCTTAATATGTATTTGAAAAATGTAACATACCATGAAGTTGTTATTCCTGGGTTGAAGTCAAAGTGGAAAAGAACAGATGCCAGCTGATAATGTACAACGTCTAATATATGATACGCATCTGTTCAGCAGGTGGTAAAGAACAATGTGTTCTCATGAAGAACATTACATAAATAGCTTCACTGATGCATTCAAAAAGCAAATGCTTCATTAACTAACTCAAACTATAATGTACACATTTTCATGACTTTCCTTGCAATGTTGATTACGCATGTTGATTCCAAGGTGCTTCAGATACTGCCTTTGGATTGCTGCATGGACTGCTATTACGTGTTTATGTATGTACATATATATAGTTTGGTTTGTTTGTGCTTAAAAACAGTGCCGTATTACTTTTGTACTTTATGTGATAATTGTATATGGGCAGCAGTGCTACCGGACGGAATTGGAGGTTAGGGTCCTGCCATTTTCATGTGATCGTGTTTAAGGTGCAAAGAAATATAGAAGTCAGAAATCTATTTTTAAAATTATTATTATTATTATTATTATTATTATTATTGTATTCGTGGCCATAGACCAAAACGAATATATGGGGAATTTCATGCTGACTAAAGGCTGATTGGACAAGATGGAATAACATTTACTGTAAACAACTCAGATCCCTCAGCATTTTCATTCATGTGGGTTCAATCCACACAGATATTCATCAGTTTGGTGTCAACAAAGTTCTAGTTAGACAAGAAAACAGTCCAGACTGACTGATAACATCCACAATGCAATGACAGTATATATTTGTGCACATGTCATTCTAAATATAATTTATATAAAAAGACATAATTAAGATAATTAAGATAAATCGAGCAATCAGTCCATTATTAACCACCAGGGGTAATTTTGAACTAGCATCTTCAGAAGAAAAGAAGTAGGGATTGACTGAAACCGGGAATCACGAGGAAGACAATGAGCAAGGCATAGACAAAACAGAGACAATATTAATTAAATTACTGCAATAAGGTCAGCATGTCCAGAAATTAAAATGGCAAATTTCTTTACCCCTTTCGTCTAAAGATTCTAATTCTTTACATAATTTACTAGCCAAAAGCAGCTGAATATGATAAGGATTTGTGAAAAATTTAGCGACAATGTAAGAAGCAGAAAGTCATAACCTTCTTTGCAAGAAGTGTTATTAGACTAATTTCATGGTAAAATGATTGGTTTCCAAATCTGTGAAAAATCAAGCTTGTTTTACAGTAATCAGGCTTGTTTAGCCAAAACATATCAATTTTCCACTGCATAACAGAACGTTCCCTGAAAACACCTAAAAGGTTAGTTCAAGAGAAGGAATTGTGTGTGATTTTCCGCATCGAGCCTTTAAATTTTGTCAATAAGCAATTTGTACTGTCATTTCTAAGCCTTATTCTGTTTACCAACGAAGACATAAATTTTGCTTTTCTGATGACACTCAGTGACCATTTTATTAGGTACACATGCTCATTAATGCTAATAGACTGCTCCCATAAACAGAGAATCATGTGACTGTGACTTTCTACATAAAACTCACAGGCAAGGGTCAAGAGGTCCGGGTACAAAGTGTTAGAATGGACAATATGTTTGATGTAAGTGAAAATGTTATGATTGTTGGTATCAAACATCGTAGTTTCCACACTTCATAAACAACCCCAAGGCATGGATGTTCATGCAGCATCATGTCCAGTGTTTACAGAGGATGGTGAGATGAATAGAAAAGATTCAGTGAGTAGTAGTTCTAAGAGCAGAAATGCCTTGTTAATGAGAGTGGTCATAGGGGAATGGCCAGACTCATTATAGCCAACAGGAAGGCTACAAGGGCAAAAATGTCATCTCCATTAAGTAAGGTTTCCAGCACCTTTTTAAATCCGTGCCTTAAAGAATTCAGGCTGCTCTGTAGTCAAAAGGGGGTCCAATGCTGTACTCAGTAGGTGTACTTAATAATATACCCCCTGAGTGTAGTTCATGTCTAACAAAAAAAAAATCACATTTCAGTATTGATGTAAGCTTGCCACACGTCCTTAGCTGAGTATCCACACACTCCACATATACAATTATAAGTTCTTGTAAGACCAGGTTGGTATGTCAAGGTGGTAGCATCACTGTCTGGAAGTTGCTAGAGCTCTGTGAAAGCGGGACAGCACTGGGCAGAACCCACCGAGGTCCCAGCCAGGTCCCATCCCGCCCAGATTCCACAGCTTCCGACTGTCTTTTCTTATTATTGGTTCTTTACCAAGAGAAAATGGTCTGAAAAAAGGTCCTCTGGTTCTGGTACTGCACATTATTTTCTGACAATCCAGCTACTGTACATTAGCTCAGAATAGCACAGTCTTTCCTGGGAGCTGTGGGCTGACAGAGAAGTCCGTCATCAATGGGATAAATGAGAGCCAGCCAAAGGCACAGTTGATGGAGCCAATGGGGAAGCGGAATGAGTTTCATGCACTCCATCAGATTCCATTCTCTCCTCCCCCTAGACAATTACTGAGACAATCAGTATGTTTATGTCAGATGTCCATCTGGTAGATGTTTTATCTCCTAAGCTGTTCTCTCACAGGTGCACAAGTCATTTAAATTACTGCCACATTCCTGCCCCACATAAAAACTTTTACTTTGGTTCACAAACCACTAAAAGTGCTCTATAAATTAAACTTTATTTGAACTGGGAATTTGCTGCGCATTTGTGTCAGGGTGGTGTGGTATCTTTTATAGAGCAATGTTGGCTTGTACAGTTTGAGAAAGTGCTTTGAATAAGTTCATAAATACACACAAACTAGATCAACCAGTAGTCTGAACTGCATTTTCCTTTATTACCCAATTCAGTACAGTGGTCAAAAAATTATTATTGGGATCAGTACTTTTTCAGTTGGTGTTATGTCCGACGAGCAGCCTTTTTCTGCAATTGGCCTTTCCCATTGTACCAGGTTAAAAGTCAGCTTACAGTAAAGGTACAAGGCCATGTGTCTGTCGCAGAGTAAAAAAACTGAGCAAGCTTCATGCTCAGTTTAACCTCCTGCTACCATTACAGCAATCATAGACATGAAGGGTCCTTCACTGCTCGAGGTCACCTGCATTCAAACTGCACTACAAATCATAACCACACTGCAAACGAATAATTTTACTATTACACAGTCATGGCAGATATCAGTTGTAAAAGAAAGTACCGACATGTAAAATGATTTAATATTCTCTACTGTTTATACATTAGAATCTGCAATATCATTTCTGTGAATATATTATGCCCTAAATGTTACAAAATAAAACAAGAAATCGTACCCATCCATTCCTGATTGATTTATCATTGTAGTACCTGGTTTGTAGGTAGGTTATAGGCAGCATAAGTGGACAGTACATATACTCTACTTATAACTCATGCTATTAACATGATCTATGCTGAAACTTGGTACTTTCAGGATAAATCTTTTCCCTGCCACAAAAAAAATGCCAAAAATATATCTACAGTAAAACTCACTTAAACACATGACATTTGGTGTGAAGTTATTACAGCATACCATTGTTATTGAACACCTCTTTTGAAGTATATTTTTCTAGAAAAATCAAAATATATGAGTAGTAGTAGTACAAAACAAAGTAACAGCACAATGTGACTTTCTGTGATTTTCTATATATTCGGATGTAGCATTCATAATAATAAAAACAAATCATAATGCTTCTGATACATTTATGCATGATACAAAATTACTACAAAATTTATATGCTGTTATGTTTTTGTGAAAATTAAAAGATGAATGAAGAAACCATATCTGCAATGTGTTTAATGTGAGCACCCATATTTGTTTATTTATTGAGGTGAGATTGTACTTTGGTGTGGGGCATTATGACTCACTGCATAGCACTGCTGCTTCAGACCTCCAGTGCTAGAGATTTGAATCTTACTTCCACTCTGTGTATGGGTATGTGTGGAGTCTGGATATGCTGTTTGGGTTTCCTCCTGCAGATTGAAAACATGTCTGTCCATCCATTCACCCACTCACACATCATTCACTCACAGAAGCACACTTATGGACAATTTGGTAACTCTATTTCACCTCCGCATATTTCTGGACTGTGAGGGGAACCTATTTAGCTAGAGCCCTGTGTACTTATATGAACTTGAAGGTAACTATTATTTTAGGTTACCTAGCACAATGATAATCTCCAGCCAGGTAGTTTGTCTTACTGATATTTAGATGCAGGTAATTCTTGCTGTACCATGTGAAAAAGTTCAGCATAAGTCTCCTGTATTTTAATTGTCAGTGCAGCCAACAATCTGTTTTTTCATTATTTAATGCTACATGTGACTTATTTTATGTATATGGCTATAATTGGAATTTTATTTATTAACTCATCTGTGTAATATTGGCCATCAGGAGTTAACCATACTGTTATCCAAATAGCTTTTTTGCACTTAATATGATGAATCTACCATCTACTGTCTCCTTTCTGGCCAGATGTGCAGATTGTTGCAGAGTGAGGTTCTATTAAAAGACCAGACAGCCTTTTTCAGGTGAGAGGACTAATGTAGATCATGCTAAATTCACAATATTTCCTAATATTCATATGATGATGTTTTTGAGATATCTATTGCAGTTATAATCAAATAAATATGTCAATCTTTGATTTAAATCACAATAAAGACAAAAAGCAGTTTCATAGCAGGTTGTGTTTTATGTCGTGTTTCCTGCCCACTTTGTAAACACTGATAACCAGAAAGGCCACGGAGATTAAAGCTCAGCGGGTCCTTTGAAACTGATAATACTGGGAAAAAAACTTCTAGAGACACTGGGCTACAGGAGTATTTGTCTGAGAGTTTAGGCCTGGAGAGGTGGGGGTTGGCAGGATGCTGGGACCCAAAAGGATGCACGTACTGTCCAGGAGCACGCCAAAGCTGACAGACAGGCCTAGGCAGCAGAGCTTCCAGCAGGGGCCAGTGTGAAGTTACACAGAAAAATAGCCACAGATGTTTGCATGGAGTGAAATATGCAGGAAAGTCAATTTCTTATGGTGAGGGTGGCTGTTCTGGCATCATTCACTACAGAGGCAGCAGATTAAATTATAAAATTGGTTATGGGCAGGGGCATGGAGACAGGGGAGGGGGATAATATATCCCTGTATATTATTATTGGGATTCATTCATGAAACTGTGAACTCTTCC
>JABFEB020000113.1:11924360-11955287 GCA_019775895.2 Stomatorhinus ivindoensis
CTACCTTTATTTCCGTGGAACCCATAAAATATCTGTACTTTATATTTCTACTCCCTGCGTGGATTACCTTACATTTACCTATGTTAAATTTCATCTGCCAGGTATCAGCCCAGTCGCTAATTAAGTCAAGATCCTGTTGAAGCCTCTCTGCTGCTAGATCAGTATCAGCTACACCACCCACCTTGGTGTCATCTGCAAATTTAACTAGTTTACTGTATGTATTGGTGTCAATGTCATTTATGTATATTAGGAACAATAATGGTCCTAAAATTGAACCCTGCGTTACCCCACTATGAACGCAGGCCCACTTTGACATTGTGCCTCTAATAACTACTCACTGCTTCCTATCAGTTAACCAGTTTTCGATCCAAGCTGCTACCGGTCCTAAAATCCCTGCAGCTTTGAGCTTAAGACATGAAAAAGTTTGTCATTATTTTTACCGAGCTGCCGACTCAACACATATTAATGGCTTCAAAAAAATTTGTCACGTTATAATGAATACTAATAACATACTATTATCGCGTTTAACAGCCCTAGTTTTTTAACATTATTAACTTTTAGGAACATTAAAATTATGTAATTATTGCTTTCATTTGATGACTTTTTAACCATTTATCAGAAATAGGTCAAGGAATGGAAAATGAGATTAAATAATAAAAGACAAAACTTCATTACATGTAACCCACAACAAACAATTAATTTTTTGCTCGGATGTTGTTAGTTTTTTCTCATCTCCATTACTCATGATGAAATATTTTTCTTTATTACAGAATTATATGGTAATATAACAAAACTGATAAACTACCCCAGAGGCAAAATTGGTGGTTTAAACAATGAAGCTGTAAAACTAATTTTAAAATCTGAGAAATCTGATATGTTACAGTAATTAGTTGGTGAAAATGACCCATATACGCTGCTTTGTGTTAATTGTACAGTAATTTAGTGATTCAATGTGTAAATTTTGACGATTGTTAGTTTTATGTTAGTTGTGATTAATTAGTGTGATTAATTTTCAAAAATTGATTCCCAGCCATCATAATGACACATTTATAGGACCCATCAACTTGTCTAGCCAGAAACATAGTTTGGCTACAGCTGCATTACCTCATTTATGAACAGAGCCGTTTCAAAGGTGGCTTCATTTATTTTATGAGTTTGAAGAGGTAAGTCTTTTAGCTGACTGCTCTATTAGAGGCACTCACAATTAAGACAAAGTTTTTATGATGGATCGTTGCCGCAGTTCTTGCTAAGTCTATGACATGGCACTACAAAACTCAACGAAGCAGATGGGTAGAACTGATATATATATTAGGTGCATGTGATGAAAGTGAATTTGAACTCATTGGTTATCACCAGCATATTTTTCTGCAAATTTTTCATTTCTAAGATTAGACATGTATTTTTCCTTTTATATTTTGCTTGTTTTTCATCTCATAATATTACCCTCCACCTTGTACATGAACCATTCTTTGCACCTTACTTTCCACTTGGAGATTCATAAAGTCCATCTATCCATCCATCCATCCATTGCAACATGACATATGCAAGTTTCAAACAAGTCTGCATTCCATTTTCACCTATACTACTTCTCACCATTTTAAGAGCCACCCAAGAGTTTAAGAAAGGCACTGTGAAGATCCAGTCCTTTAGTGTAAATATTGATGTTAAACATTAAGTATCAGAAAAGAACAGAACAAAACTGCTAGTTCTCGGTACATTCTGGAATGTATGATGCTAAAATAGAAAAAAAGGTATTGTGACAGTTTGTAGGTCAATATAAATTCATTTTACTCATCAAGATTTTCAATTAAACCCACTATTATTATCTCCAGAGATCATGTTATTCAGTTCATTTTTGAGAGAGATCAGACTGCAGCCATAGTTTCAGAGAAGCAGAGAGGTAGCAACAATGATTAATAAATAGATTCAGAGCATATTAGTGAAAGTTTCCTCAGTAAATAAATTAATATTAGAATGAGTGGGGCATTCCTTCTATTCTCTGCAGTATTCTGCATGTGTGTGTTTTCAAATGGTTTTGTTATTCACGTAAATGCTGTATTTTATTATTGCATAATAATCATTCAATTCTTACTGTCAATGGTGCCTTTAAAAATAAAAGATATGCCAAAGTATCTGCTTTGTGTTAAAAATGAAATGTTGTGAGTGATTCCGTCATGCTATATTGTATTATTGTACAATGCTGTGCTTGTAAACCTGGTCAATTTATCTTTAATTTGACAGTGATAAAGAGGAAACCAGGAACTGGGAAGAAAACACATACTTTTTCAACAGTGTTGTAATTTTGGTCGAGATACACTGATGAGTCAATGGTGTTTCCTGTTGAATTACTAGTGAATAACAGTTTACTTCATTCTTTAACTCTGAGGGTAAAAAGGGCATGTTACAATTTGACAATGCAACGAAACTGACTTTCTTGGGACAGGTAACACATTTATAAAATTCAAAGGTTCATTTTGCAGGTGTGATCATGTAAGCATGGCATAAGGCTAATATTGTGTATTATAAGGATTCTGTCACATTCATATTTTGGTCCTTTAAGTTTCAGTTTCATACAAGAAAACTTTGCAGCATATGTTGTGTATTATGGCGGATGGGCAGATAGGTAGAACAAGCTTCAGAAAATAGGCTTTTCTTAATAATGCTGTATATGTCATTTTACAAATGCATTTATCTACACATATATAGCAATTATCAAATTAAAAAGGCAAGACAAATGGAATGGGATGTTTTTAGGTGTAGTGGAATGGAAAAACTAGCTTTTAGGTACAAACAGCAGCATAAGGAATGGATTTTGGTTGAAACTATGTAAGACCACTGTCAAAGGCTACACTGCCTTAAAAATGTTAAATACCATTACTATTATTCATACAAAAGGAAAAACTGCATGCTGTTTAATATGAGTTCATGACTCTTTTAAATTGGCAAGTTCCCTTTTGGTTCCCCAGACTGGAGTGAAGAATGATCTCCCATGAGAGCAGCAGCCTACATTTCTGCTATTGATTAACTTATGTATTCTCCATTTCCTTTGATTTACTCATTGCTAACGGATTGAAGAAGAAGACTTACATGAGTGAAATCAAATCTATTATCGATAATCACAACTAGGGCATGCCAGATGTTGTGGAATTCATTATTATGTCAATAAAAAATTTAAATTATTGAAAATGTTTTTGTTCTATTCATAAGCACCTTGATGTAAACAAAATGTTATAATGCATTTTTCATCTGTAAAATGCATTGTAGAAAGTGTGTACATTAGCAGAGGACTTCATGGCAGAATGCAGCAGACCGTAATGAAAGACAAGATATAGCATGTTGAAATAATCAAATGTGATAGTTCACCTTAAGTCTTACCAATATGTCAGTGTTTTTGGGATCCAAGTAGCATTTCCACAATTGCAACATGGTTAACACTCCTTGAGAGCTCTGGCATGCCACTATGGATTATGAGTTAATTAACTGTTCGTAAAAAAAATAAGAGGGGGATCAGAATTCTTTTTGCTGTCCAGTTTGAAGGAGATGTGAGTTGGCAGCAGTAAAAAAATCCTTTAAGATTAATGTTGTGAAGGGGTCAGGGTGGGTTGGGTATGGGGGTGCACTGGGTGGGGGGTGTCTGATAGCCCTTGCAATGGATGCTGTCCTCCTGGGTGGGCCGCTTGGTCTTGGATGTCACTTTGCTACTTAATCTTGTGTAACTGAAGCAGGCTGACGTGCTTGGCGAGCCACTCTGTGTGGCTTTGTACAGATATTAACTGAACAGACAGATGAAGGAGCATTTTACTACTCATTCTTTCTATGCCTCTTTCATCCTTTATAAGCTGAAAGCAGATTTATTGCATTGTCGTTCAGTCATATAATTGTTAGTAATATAACTAGTCAAATCCCAAGTACCAAAAAAAACTTTTTCAAGTATTAATTCTTCTAAGTGGACTGCTATTAGTGTCACTGAATAGGGTATTTTTTTCAATCAATGCAGTCTTCCTGGTAGCAGCTAACACCCACCACCCCCCCCAGTTCACCCCGTGTACATACAGGAATGGGCAGAAACCACTGATCACAGCATCCAAGGTATCCTTTTAGGTATCTTATGCTAACAAGGAATTCCCAGATAGATAGTGCTTAAATTCAAATGAGCAGCTGTTGTCCATCTCTCAGGCTTCCGTGTGACCGGCAAATTGCTGTTTGTGAAAATCCCCACATTATCATAAAATGTGACAATGTACAGTGCAACTGTCATTATAGGAGAAAATGAATGGCCCTTCATAGTGATAGAGTCTAATTCAATTACGTAAGTTAATTTCTAGCTCCCTAAAAAGCTAATAGCAACAGCAAAAGTAAAAAAAAAAAAAAGTTTATTTGTTCATTTTAAAGTGAGACATTTCGATACACCCTTTCACCTTGACCAGGATAAATATTTGGAAGATCGATCAATGGATGGTTAGATGCAGATAATTCAAAAAGATCCAAATAGATGTTTATTTATATTTAGTTATAATAACATTTATTTACAAATTGTTACAAGTATCATCAGTAATGTTCAGAAATACATTGTTAAATATGATATACTTTACTTGGGATAATTCCTTGATAACTGTGTTTCTATCCTGAAACCCATATATCATCTGAATCTATGATTTTTTTTTTACAAAGTAAATGCCATCTGACATGAAGTTTTATATTATATTAATATTAATTATTATTGATGCTTCTGGTCTAGAATTTGACTAAATATAATTACTCTCTAACTTAATTGCAGGTGATGCAACACCACAGATTTGGAAAAACACAGATGGTTATTCTGGAAAGAACTTGCTTGTATACTTTAGCATGGAACTAAATGACTATTTCACTTCACACATAAAACATTTGTTTTTGTACTAAACATGGCCCACATAGTGTCGTCACAACCCGCACTTTCCACTGTAAATTGTTTGGACTGAATGAGTTTTCCACCTCCAACTTCTGGCTCAAAATCTTTAAAGAAAATATTTAAAGCCTAATATTTTCAGATTTAAAGGGTTGTTAATGACCTATCATTTAATTTAATTGAATTCATTTATTAGTTGTTTTTATTCTAAAGTATGCTTATTAATATTTCTCTATAAGCTTTAAAATATTATTGAATAACTGGTCTCATTTTATTTTGTACCCAATTACCTAGTGCACACATCCAATCTGAAAAGCATAATGCCAACCATGACATTAATTATGTTGAGCTTTTGTCAGCTTAGTAGCACAAGGTCCAGTCCCTTCTGGACAAAATGCCTTTTTTCCTCCATTAAAATTACCAGGAACTGCAATGAATTTCAGAGAAACCTAGCAGACAGCTGACTTCTCATCACAGTTCATTGACTCAGCCACTTGCAGCTGAACTTCCTCTGCTGTGTTTCTTTGTTTGTTTGCCATCGGCATTTTATGTAAATACAGGAAAAATTTTACGGAATGCGGAACCGCCAAGATAAAAAGGTCCCCAATCTCATTGGCCAACAGCTTTATTTTTCTTAATGAAGAAGCCAGTTTTCTTTTCATCAGAAGCTGTGTGCTATCAGTGATGTTGTTGTTGTTGTTTTGATATGCTGACGACTTGGGCAACAGTGTATCTGTCAGTGAATCATTGAGGGGGCACAGTGTATCTGTTGGTGATTCACTGGAGGGGGCTACAGCTGTTTAGTGCTGGAAAAACAATTCCAAAGGAAAAGCCTCCCATAGTACAAGTAAAATAAAAAGGAAATTAGAAATCACCCAATTGACGTAAACACTACACCAAGTGATAATACATTTTAATTTGACAATTATTAGTTAATTAGGCAGCACATTTTACTTTGTAAATCCTGTGGAATGCTTGAACATTAACTTATCACTCCAATTTAGTATGTTTTCAACAGGTAACATTTAAATCTAAAATGACTGCTAAAGTGACTGCATATGTCTCATATCCTGAGATTATAGTATTATGAGATTATGTATTTTGATAAATGTTTTCTCTTATTACTAGAAAAAAATGCATGACTAGTCAAACTCTTCAGTTGCCAGAAGTATAATTCAGGCAGGTGATTCACAATGCAGTGTACTGCAAATACAATAATCCACCTAAATGTCTACGTGTTTATAATGGAATGCAGCTGAAAAAAGAGATTAGCACAAATATATATCATCACTGCATACCATCAACGTGGAAACAGTTAGGAAAAAAAGAAATATATAAATAGAAATGAAGGCATATTGAGAATTTACTCTCTAAAAATTATTCATAATGCTTGGCCTTTGTCGCTTTCTGTAATTTCACACAAAGTGTCTGTCACCTCTAAGTGTTACTTGGTGTTTATTTAACAAGAGGCGTCTGTTGACTCCCATAGGAAATACCTTAAACCAAAGCGGAATCTATTGGTTCGTTTCCTAGTGTCTTCAGCAACAAAACACAAACAAAAAGTACAAACATGAGGAGCCTGTAGCCGACCTGGTCAGCCCTGCATGACTCTGCTCAAAGATAAACTGAAGATGCGGAGCCATTTGTTTGTTTTCAGTTCTCTGAATCGCAAGCGTCTCTTCAAGGTACAGTACCGTGGCTGTGGCAAGCTGACCCCTCGCTGTGAAAGCGTAAAACAGTCCCAGATAACCGAAACAGGATCATGAGGAGGGCCAGCTGTTGCTTTTCTGGTCCTGTCAGGAGGTCGTCAAGGCAACAGGGGTCCCGAGTTTCCCCTCGGATAAAGATAATGTCAGTGACTTTCTCTTGGGAAGTACAGTAAGTGTGGTTTGCTTTTCAGATGGGTAACAAATGGTTCTTACTAGTTAGTTGATATACGGGAAGTAAAACCAGCAATTTAGAAGCATAAAAATCTTCTACACTTCAGTAAAGATCATCTTTAATACTGTTAAACACATTCACATGTATCTTTCAGGGATGTCAGTTTCAGTTCTAATTTGGTTAAGAAAATTAAATGGATCGTGAAAATTTCCACCCTTATTTGGAATTCAATGTTAAAATTAAGTGCTCAAACTAATGTACAATAAAGGCAATTCAGTAAATTAAGGTAAGTTATCTCAAAAACCATGGGAGACCTGTGGCCTGAGGTATCAACGCAAGAAAAAATCAAGGAGATTTATTTTTATAAAAATTGCTTAGCATTTAACTTTCAAGAATCAGATAAGAATAAGTATTTGTGAGAATGACAGCAGGGCAACTGATTTAGCTTGATAAGCTCTGCCATTAATTAAAGATTTGCAACCTCACACACACAAAAGAAACTGTCTGGTCATGTAAAATGCATAACATTTCAGATTTTAAATTATGATTAACAAAAAAGAATATTATAAATACTAAAAACCCTGACCATTTAAAAGATCTATTACTAATGTGTTAGGTCAAATCTTCTGAAACTGAAAATATAATATTTGTTGTATTTTCCATTTTCTGCAACTGCTTGCCCAATTCACGAGGGGGGTCCTGTTCCCGAAGATTAGGGCACAAAGCCAGAAAATAACCCAAGATGGGGCAATGATCCATCGTTGCGGACCTGAGAGTTACTAGAAGCATTGATAATGCACAATGAGGCCACTATAGTTTCCCAGCTTGTATCGTATTAGTCTGTTAGATAAAACATGATTATTTGAAATAAGGTATACTTTATTCACAGGTGTGTTCTTCCATTTCTCCTTTATGTCCCTATTAACGTGCAAACTTCATTGTATTAATTTGCTTTTTAATGTTCCTCTTCAATGATCATTCCTTCCACATGCTGATATCACCTTTTGAGTTATTTGGAAGACACTTATAATCTCTGTAACTGAAATCGGTATGAAAGTCACCAGTTTTATGTTTTTATGACACCCAACATTTTATGTACATAGAGACCAGAGACCTTTACCGTCCCTCTAAATTTACCCTGAAAATAAAAAAACTAATTTTTTCAATTCAATTCAATGTTACATGTGTAACATTTTCACAACATTACATCGTCTCAAAGCGCTTTACATTATTCCTGCCCAAAGCCCCCAGTGAGCAAGCCAGAGGCGACAGTGGCAAGGAAAACTCCCTAGAAGGAAGGAACCTTGGGAGGGACCAGACTCAAAGGGGGAGCCCATCCTCCAGGGGCCGGCAGGGAGAGTCAAATGGGCAATATAGCAATGTCCCAGTTCACACTGTCCAAATGTCAAGACTTGAATTTCAAAGCGTGGTCAAGCCAATCTCAAATGAAATCCTTATATCAATATCCCCCTCAAATTAGGTGATATTGGAAGAACAGAATTGAAGCTACACACCAGAAAAACTGTGTATATACCAAGACTATAAATAGAAACTATTAAAAACATATATCTAGGACCTATAAGGACTGGGCCATCCTTTGTCTTGAGAAGTTTCAGTCCATCTTGTAATGCTGCAACTTCTGGACTGTGTGTAGAGGGATCCAGGGCCACTATTCAAGAAGATAAGGTTCAGTGATATTTAGATTTGGCTTTTTATCTTATTGCTCATGAAACCATTCTTGAAGTTGTCAATGTGCAAATGGAGGGATCTTTGCAACAAGGGAACATCTGGAGCTATAAAATGGCCTTATGTTCCTTGGTGATTATTGGACCTAATGATTTCCATGACATGGCTGCCCATACCACAATAGGAGTCAATAGAAATCATGGGCTGAAGGCATCCTTTGACTTAGTCCAAACATAAAACCATCTGGTTGTAGGAAATATTACTTTATTTCCAAAAATGGAATGAGCTCAGGAATCACATGCTCCTTCCACCTGGATATGCATCTTTGTGGACTGGCCTTGGATAGAAGTAGTTTCTGAATGGCAAACCTGCCATAAATTTAAGCTTTATGAAAAACAAAGCTTGTATTGAGAGCAAGTCAGATCCTGATTATTCTGAGGCTGTACTCTTGTTGTGACTCTCTTGCAAACATTTTTTCCTCATTATATTTGTTTGTGCTAGCTAAACAGTGACATGATTTTGAAACCGAAGCATCGTCCACATGGCCTGACTGTTAGGCAGTTGTAAAAATATTTAAAGGGGGGTGATGGAGGTGTGGGGGTCCCTGATGATAAAATGTCCTTGGGCTGGGGGGGTCTTCACATGATCCAGACTGCCAGGTGAAGACTCATATAATCAGTAGCTTTACCTGTACGAGTGAATCACACACACACAGACACCTTTGATTAACTAAAAATTAAATTCTTCATTATAATTGAATATGATTGTCATACACCTGGATATTTAAGCATGCACATATGGATGTAAACCATTACTGACTGATTTCATTGCCATAATAAAAGTGATTCATTGATCTGAGGGTAATTGTTTATTAAGTCCATCCGTCATAGGTTATTCTGGAAAGGTTTGTGGGGGTTCAGTAGTTAAATCTTCCACGTTTTTGTATTAACTGAAATATCTCTATGAAACCATAGAAAAGAGCCGAAATGCCACAGTCCTCCATTCAGCTTTTATTGTCATTGCTGGACAGTGGAAATTGTTTTATTATTAAATTACACAAACAAAAGTAGAACATATGAATGACTTACAGATCCTCACTAAAGTGAACTATACAAGTCCATATTTGTTTTTCCAGTACAAATAGAGGCATACGTATTTTTAACTAACAAGATTGCGGTAATAAATGTACAAAGTTCTTACTATTATAAACAAATTAGAAAAAAGGCAGCTGACTGTGCTAATAGGCTATATCAATTTCTTATGTTCTATAAATACAACAAACTGCACCAAGCATACTATAAAAATTAAAATGAAAACAAAAAAAAACTGAATGCATCACAGAAAACTTTCTCCCCCACCTTGATAACTGTCATGCACGAAACACTACAAAAATCTGCGACACACAATATTTGAAAGAAAATCAAAATGATGCGGTAAAAGAAGAAAAGAAGGAATAGTTGTAACTGTAGACATCGCCTTGAGTTGAGAAGGGAGAAAGGCGTCAGTTAGCGGAAGAGGGAATGCTAAATTTTTAACTCTATAAACATTTCTGCAGGCACGGAACTCAAGAATCATGACAAAATTCTGGAATCATGGTAACAAACATCACTAACAAACCTGTCCAATTAACTGAATGCCGTTTCATTTAATAAATATATGACTGAAGTATGCAGCATTTTGGTTTTTATTTAATGAGTTAAATGAGCGATGTGGTTCTACAGAGTTGCAAAATTGAAGCCAATTCCAGAGTGTTTGTGGAATTGCAAATGTGGTGTCATTTAAAAAAAAAATATGATAAATTGAAGCAGAAAGCAACCTTTTGCCATTTTAACTGGCTAGTGAAAAAAAAGCTCTCTTTTATAGGGAGGTGATATTCACATTACTTTAATATAACAAAACAAAAGCTAATAAATGTTTATACACCTATTTGGTTAACAGTAACATAAAGATGAAGACATAATAGGAACATTCTCAGGATAAAACAGCCTATTTTTCAACATGTAAATTATAAATATGTTAAGGATGTATGAGGAATTACATTAATAAATATTATCAACTTCAGAGCTCTGAGCACACTGCCTTTCTTTAATGACTGCCAAATGAGCTCCCTTATACGATATGGATAATTGCACATCACCATGAAGAGAAGCTTAGAATCATACACAGCAAAGTCCAAGGACATGTATATCAATGAGCTGGTCAACAATGCAACATGTGCATGTCAATTTTGAAAGTATTTGTGTGGTAGCCGAACCAATTTCTAGGCGAAATACGAAAAGGGAATTCCATTTTGATGCTTACACAAAATGCTCCACAGCTTGTATTAGCAAGAAATGCAGGAGACCCAGGTATAAATAAGTAAGGGAGCCAAAATAAAGACGTGAACTGGGAGAGAGAAACCCAAAGATTGAACTGATTTACAGAATTTGGGCAGTCAGATGTGCTTTTCTGACTTATATTTGGTTTGATTCCAAAACTAAGAATTCCATGTTCTGGCACAATGGCATCACTTATCATACCTAATTTTCCTTTGCAACCTTCCTGTTTTAAACATTCAGTCAGTGTGACCACTATAATCATTATAATTATCCTGGTAAAAGGGGAGATCGATTTGTCCCCAGTACTTCTGAGGTTATTTCTTGTATAGAAGGCAAGGTACATTCTAGCAGCGCTAGCAGATTATTGAGACTAATAATCATTACTGACACAAGCATAGCAGTTAGGTATATGTAACTTTGAATGCTAAGGTTACAGATTCTGTGTCCCTCAGACTGCAAGTGTTGAAATACCCATAAGTAAGGTATGATTTACGATTTCAAAGTCCATTGACAATTTCAATCAGATATCTACCTGCATAAATGGGAACAACTGTACGGTCATTATCGAATGTGCTAGACTGATCATATTCAAATAAAAGACACCTTGTAATGTGCACTTTTGTTTGACAATGTATCATGTTATTCAGTCAAAACTTCAACCTTTGTTTCTCTTAAAAATCACCATAAAGGCATGCAAACACTTGTTTATATTACGACAGTTCACACTTGGCCATATTAGTAGTATTATTATGCTTTTATTTCTTAAAACAGAATATTGTAGAGTATTTCTGTCATTACCTTTACAGATTACTCTTGTTTTTGAGTTGCCATGTCCATAAGTTATAATTTCACATATTTGTGGGTGCATACAAAAGTAATAATAATAATACCCAATGTCCCACCACCAGGTTTATGGTTCCTTTGTTTAAAAACCTAAGTTTTCTCAGATTTCCATGGTGCATGCTTTGGGTTAAGTATCACAACATGCTTCAGTTAATTACTATTAGCAAAACGTACAAAAATGTAATTAATAGCTATTTTGATTTTGTACAGTTATACTGATAAGATGCACCTGTGCTATCACATCTACAAGTACAGGTGCGTTTTGGCGTCTGTTCACTCTCTACTGCAAGTGGGTAAAAATGGGACACAAAGGGTTTTACAGGCTATTTGAATTTAGACGCATAAAAATAAATGAGTTTTTCCACATTTCATTTAAGGCCTGGTACTCCAAAGTTGAATCATTAAAACATTCCATGTTATTTAGATGGGAGTCTTTTAGCACTTGACAAACATGCTTTCCAGTTAATGTAATTGTCAGGCATGTGTTAAAAATCTGTTGCACAGAACGTATGTACTTAATTTGACAGAATGCTGCACATTTCAATTAAACCATGTCATTTACAAGCCATTCATTAAAAATTGTTGTCTTTCACAAATACCATTCATGGGTTGATATTGAAGGAAAGTTACAGGATATTTGCAATTTCCTTGGGATACCTGGCCTGACCGTAGATTACTGGTAGTTCACAGCACTCTCCCAGTATCAACAATATACCAAACTGAGATGCCAATTGTTTTGTCAGCTACCCATTAAGTTATAGTTATATTTATTTTTAACCTTCTCCAGGAGAAAGAGCAGCTTCATATCCTTCCAGGTTCTGCGTCTTTCTCTTCCAGCAGGTGTATCAGCTGACAGAAACTTTCCTTCACGGCTTCCATGTTGTCCACAGAACTTGCATCTAGGATCCAACTTTTCCCCCTTGCAAGTGGTTCCAGTTCAAAATACTTCTTTATCTACAAAAGAAAAGAGTAATAAATAATAATAATACCCAATGTCCCACCTCCAGCCTGGTTCTCTTCATGGAGAAATGTTATTCTTTGTTTGTTTTACATATTACATTTTGTTTTCCTTTTTTACAATACATACACACAATCACAGAAGTGAACCTTTGGGAATGGACGCAGGGTCAGCCGTCCACTCAGGACCCCTGCAGCATGTTTTAGGGGGTTAAATAACTTTCTAAAAGAACCAATGGAGATGTAAGCTCTTTTCCAAGTGTGAGATTTGAACTGGCAAACTTCTGATGGCAGGAACAGAGGCCTAACCCACTGAGTCACACACCGCCCCCACTAAATTGTTTTATTTTGTGGCATATTTGGCAGGTCTCTCATGCACTGGAGATAAATCATCACCTTGCGAAACAGAATGGGGATCTCCAGGGACTCAACTGCTCAAAACTTTTGTCTAGAAAGCTGATGGTCGATTACACATGCAACATTTAGTTTTAAACTCTCGCTCCAAAAGTAGTCATTCACCCCACAACCCTTTAAAAATGAAAAACAATAGGTAGCTGAAATGTAGAAACACATTTAAGAAGACAAGCCAGATTACTGATTTGCAAGTGTTCCTTGCCAAAGCATCTCACATTTTCAGAATGCTTTCAGAATAAATCTCAAAACATTCATGCCTGCAATATTACACAAAAGGCCGCCAGTCTTTACATTCTTCTGTTTGAGCAAGAGTCTACCGGGGGAGAAGTTCATTTTCCCAGTTGTACAAACAGTCCCAGATATATAAAACAGAAAGGTATTTGGAAAGAAGGATTTCCAGTGACCTAAACTGGCTACAGCTCTAAGGCAATAATCTGTTGTCAAAGGTTACTCTTAATATCAGTGTAAGGTCTTTGAGGAGCACAAATTTTTCAAAACAAGCAAATTGTGCAGAGTTTGTACAAGGTTACAACAGTCAATCCAATTTGCAGCTGACAAAGAAATTGAAAACAGAACAACGATTCTGCTCCCACACAACATGGATGTACTCAGGCCAATCCATGATCAATCAAAACTGTTCACTAATGTCAGCTTTCTCATTATTATTGATTTATCTATAAATAAACCACATTCCAAAAATTGAGTCAGTTTTACAAAAATTAAAAATTAAAAAAGATTTCAACTAATTCAAGAGACACAAAATATGAAAAAAGTTGCTTGAGTCAGGTGTTCTTTGGAAATTTTTTTTAAAAAAGAACAAAGATCTCTCCAAAACAAGATACTGCTTAAATTAAAATGTCTTTATTATAATGACATGTCCGAACTGGACTGCTGAAAATGCACATGCAGAACATGCTTTCTTCAGGGTTTAATACAAATTCACTGAGAAGGTATGTATACATGCTCACTTGATTGGTCAGGCAACAGCACAGATGCCTATCATCAGTCAAACAAGAGCTGCACCAACAGAATTAAAAAACTCCTTGGTTTGGAGAGGTTCTCTGTTTTGTTTCATGAAATCCACTATAATGTTTTTGTCCCTAGTTGTCTCATTATATATCATAATCGGTATAAACAGTGTTTAACAATAACTGTCTTTATATTTGATCATGCTGGGGGGGTTGGGGGGGGGTGGGGTTGGTTGGAAAGGCTCAGTCACAAAGGACTGGAAAATCTTCAATTTGGGAAAGAAAAAGACACCTGATAACCTGAAAAGCCGAACAAAATCATTCAAGCAGAGTCAAATGTGGGCAGAAAAACACTGGATTGAAGGAAAGAACACTAAAATTTGATGGCTCATCTTGTGTCTGTCCTTATATTTATTTTTAATGGATATGTGCAAATCCCAGTGCTCCAGAAAAGTTGTTATTCGGAATGGAAATAAAAGCTATTAACTTCACGTTCTTGAACAGGCTTCAAGTCTTGACAAGTCTATTTCTAGGAACACATGCCAATGTATTTTATCGTACAGCACACACTAAGCATGGGCGCATACATCATATGATACATAATGCGCTTCCATTGTCTTTCAGATAGGGCCACAAGAATGAACCTTTTCTGTCAATTAGAAAAAAAATATTTGGTAACACATTGGCAGATGGCATCAATTGGTCCTTCATAATGCATTTACAGAACTTTCATAAGAAGCATGTAAGTATACTATAACATCCTAACCTACCTTAAAGCGACAGTTCACTGCAAATCTGAAAACAGATATATTTTGGGGGGGGGGCTTTAGTGCTCTTTAATCATCTAGGTTGTTCTGCTGGCATTTTCCAAGGTTCGGTGATATCGACTATAAATATGTCGAACTAAAAATGTGCATTTGAAAAAACACATTCGAAAAATTTTACAGCGACATCTCTTACCAAAAATCATGACCCGGATACTCAAGAAAATCCAGACTTTGTAATGAGTAGTTAACTTCAGGAATTATTTTCTTCTACCACACAGCACTTATATCACTGTGCAAAAGACATGAGCATGAGAACAGGAACCCCTGGTGACAACTTCTGTGGTATTCGAGAGAAAATCGGCATTTCTAAGGCTGATATCTTCAAAGCTCCCAGAAGAACATCCTAGACAAATAGTCAGCACTAAAGCACCTCCAGAGCACATCTTTTTCGGTTTTTGGGTTGAACTGCCCCTTTCACAGCTTTAATATACATTAATAACAAATATATGATAATAACAGACATTACAGTGATATATTCCTTATACATAGCCATCCTGCTCCAGTGAAATACAACTGTGTCAACAAGTAACATCCGAACAGCCGTCTTATTTCAGCTGCCGATAAGCAGAAAAATATCAAAATTAGCTTTGGGATGCTTCAAAATATCTGAGTGTACCTAACATTTGAAAACCACCAGAATGTGTTATAGGTCCTCTTCTGGAAGACTGCGGCCCTGCAGGTCATCCTTCATTACCTCACTCAGAATGATGCACACACCTGGAACAGAGGCTTCCCGCCATTTCATTTTGCATGCGCTTCACAAACCAAAAGACAAAAATGTCACACAAAAAGCAGCCAGATGGCTTATAGTGTCCCTGCCAGAAAGCAACCTACTGCATACGAAACCCAAAATATATATTTATTTAAATATACACAGTGACGCACACATATACAGATGTACTTGGCAAGCATAAAGCTTCACTGACTGACTAATATGTTTGCTTATTGGTAGTAGGTGACATTGCCCTACACTAAATAAAAACATGAATAATGCAAAACATATTCGGCTACAATAAATGAGAAACAACAGAATAAAAATTACATTAAAAAAAAGAACCGAGGGTGATGAAATCCTTTTAAAGTCCATTTAATCAGATCCATGAAGGAGCACACTTTGGTTTTTAGTTTTAAGACTTGAGCCTGTTACTGCTATCGATGTAAAACAAAAAAACTCCCACATATTAAGAAATCACTTTTTTCCTTGCCAGAGGAGTGACATGATATGAATACAGGTGACGTATCATTGTTTTTGAAAAAATGAAATTTGATACACAATACATCAATCACCTCATCATTATACACAATGTCGATACAGCACAGGGCTAAACACAGAAGGAATAATAACGTGTCTTACACGACTGTGACCAATACAATACCAGAGGAGGAGATCAACACATTTCTCTTTTCAGTCCAAATGTCAAAACATCACAGATGAGAATTCAGTTACTGGATTCCTAAAGTCAAAAAGGTAGGGTATCAAACGACCAAATAGTTATTTTAATACTGATGACATAACTGCATGTATAAAGGGCCATGGAAATGTACTATCACTAGCGAAGATGTAGTACTATCACTAGCGAAGATGTAGTACAAACTACATCCCTACTTCCCTTCAACTGAATCCAAGGCTCCTATGAGTCACCAGACTTCGCTAATCTAAATTCAGCCTGCTTTAGATGGTGAGATGGGCACATGCTGAGTGTGTCCAGCTGCTCTTTTGGCCTGTCAATCTTCTACTACATTTGATAGTTTACAGAGCAGGGAAAGGGGCCAACACAGGTCAATAGGATGTATATCAATCAGACCTCACAAGATAAACTGGATTTGGGATGACTGGCCTGCCTGTGAATTATTTAGCATAGGCAAATAAAAAGGTTAACCTCCAGAATGACTTCAAGCAAAGAGGTCATGATCACTCCACCAAAGCTACTTGATGGTATAAACCTTCAGAAATCATTTAAAATGTCGGTGGAGACCGAGTGTGACACATGAACTCAGGATAGAAACACTTCTGGGTCTAACAATTTACAGCAGTGTGTTTTTAATCTAATGACTATGTTCAATGGCTACCGAGATTTTAGCAATGTAACACTGAGAAAATCACAAACATGATCGGTGAATGAGGAGTTCAGACTCAGCCTAATAAAGGAGGACCTGTCTTTGGCACGCTATTGTAGATTTTTTGTGTAACTGCTCACTGTGTACATATGTTTATGTAGGCTGATATCAATGCACATTCAGGGTAAAAAACCCACCCCAGTGTTTTCACAAGGTTGACAAGTACATGAAGCAACATCCATGTAGAAATTTATATGTGCTCTAGCAGCATTCAAGCTTAGCATTAACACTGCCAGTCAGTGGGAGTGAGTGAAGTGATTCCCGCCTACTGTGACGTCATGGACATACCCATTGCAGTACGACCATGTGTAAAGCGTAAGACCATGAGATAAATAGTAACGATCTAGAACTATTTTACGCTTTTAACAATGAGTAGCACGGTGATTTACAGTCTCTGTAAAAACAAAGTTTTGACAGGTGGAAGTAGCGTTTAGTAGAAAATCCTACTAAACAAACCGCACGCAATTGTCTGAGACAAGGCGAGTGATATGAAAAAAGCAATAATTTGGGAGTCGGTAGCTTGGTCTGTTTTGCACACTTAGTACAGCTTGCGAAACCTGAAGGGCAGCTATTGCAGTGACGCTGCTGCCAGTGGGGGAAAAAGTATGGAGCATTCGCCATTTTCATATCCTCTCTTGGAAGGTATCAAAACTGCAAATGCCTCAAAAACACTTAAAACAAGATGTGAAAATGAGATGGACCAATATGTTGTCAGTTTCTAGTAGCCTAATTAAAGATTTTTTGCATAAATATTTTTCATCTGTATTGAGATAGTTTTAAATAATAGTAATAATAAAAAAAATTATATTAAAACAAAGTAAAATGAACTCCAGTATTGGAGTCTGAATCGAGATTGGATCGAAATTGAAAAAAATGATAATCGGCCCACGCCTAGCAAGCAATTTGTCAACAAAGGAGTATGTAAAATTTGTGAAGCTGCACTCACTATGAAACAAATACTACATTTTACTTTCTTTGAAGTTTAAACAGAATAAGGTACCAACGCCTGCTAACAAAAGGGCTGACCAGTATGCAACCACGCATTTTTCAGAATGACTGCAGAACATCACAATCTCAGCTAAATACATGAGAAATTTGTTTTGAAACGATCAACAAAGGACCACAGCAGGATCCTCCTCTTATAGCTCAAGAGTTACAGGTTGAAAAGTGGCCCTAGCACTCTGTCTTGGGGTCCACATGGACTTCCCTATGCTTTAGATCCATAGCCTAAAAAGCTCAGCCAGTAAGGCACCTTTAAATGGCGTCTTTGCCTTTGCCTGTAAAAATGTGTCACTGAGTCCAGGAGCTTGTGTATTTCTCATAGCAAACCATGCCTGTCGATAAATATATAGAAGAGCAACAGTGCTTCATTACATTCAGAAGCCAGTAAAGAAATACAGAAATTTCTTGTAGAAAAATATAAACTATACTTCATAAAAAAACAACCACACAAATCATGTCTGTCTCATTACAAAAATTAGTGTAGTTTTCATCCTGTGCCAGTTTGTTTTGAGCACAACTTAGATTTTATAACGACAATGTAACAGCATACTAGTTTTACTGAGTACTGAAAAAAAGAGAAAGATCATTAACATTCATTAGGATACTGAAAAATCAACCCACCTTTCAGTCTTGAAGTGAAATTCTACAAAATTATAATTTTATTTATCTTTTCCTTACCACAAAATAGGGACAGTGTTTTTGTAAGTAATAAATCAGCATTTTTTACCTTCTGTTGATGGAATGCAGATAATAGCAAGTAGATGAATATTCCATACAATTCCCAAAAAGTCCCCTGTAATCATCTAGACTACATTACCTCACATCTCATGGAAGTCATGGAAATGCAAGATTAGAAGCCAGAAAGGAGGAGGGGTGTACTTTTATATAAAAGGCTACAGTACTGGAGGGGTATTTCGAAAAAACACATTCATTTACAGATGAGACTCATAATGCATGTGGCAGTTTTGGTACTGAAATAAAACTACTCCAAGAATTTTAAAAAAATTAGTCCAAGCTCCTTGTAAATAAGGATGTACAAGAAGTCATATGGTAAAAAAAAAAAAGATTGAAACTCCCTATATTTAACATATATTATTCCAAAATAAGAATGGATTTATTCAGAGAATAACAAACATGCTCAAAGCAATGCAGTTCAAGCTTATCTTCAGGTCTTGTTGGCCATTTCCAGATCCCAGCTATTCACAAGGGCATCATAAATCTACCAAATACTACAAAAGGGACATACCAATGCACATTATGCAAGTGCTCAGAACAACATTGTTAAGGCCAGGTTGCGATAATGTACTTTCCATATATTTGTCGACCGCAAATGCATATTAAAGATGACCAGCAATATTCCCCTTTGCATAATGAGAAGGTTAACCTTAGTTTTTATACGGCTAGAAAGAACTCCAAAACGTTGCATGTTTTATTGATCTTTTACTGCCAGAACGTTCCACAGATGTACCTGAAAACAGCATACTGTATATTTTAAAAGCAAGAAACTTTGAATTAATAAAACCCATGAAGACTATGTTTTATGAATGTTCTAAATATGCATCAGTCGCTCATGTAAGGTGCCAACCAGTCACTCTCTCTGGATTTTATCTGTATAATGTACATATTTTTGAAAATATTTCAGAGGCCTAAAGTAGCGGCTTCGACATAGCATGTGTTGTTCATGTAGATTCAGATCATATGCTCAGTTCTGTTTGCATTAATAGACAGAGAGATCAAGGAGTCTCCAAAACGGCAAAAGCGCTGAGGTCACTATTATTGTTGCGTTTACTTGAAATGTAATTATGAACTTGAATTACATTTAACGTATATTGGATGCCTTCTACAAAACAGCAAATGGTTAAATGCTCAATTGTGTTTTATGTGTTGGATGTGTGTTGTAACTAGGGCTGGGCTCTATATCATTGTAAATATAATGTAGCTAGCTAATAAGATACCATTAGAATCTGACTATTGGGTACCATTAGCGACACATAACGTACAGCTATGTGCTTTGTTAGAGCAATGTAAACACTATCTTGCTGGACATGTCAGTAATTTAAGTGAAGTTTACCTATTCTGTCTTTCATGTGCTTGTTTTAACATGAGTGAAGAGAATGCAGATGGACTGCTGCATCACTTTTTATACATATAATCAAGAAATATGTACATTTGTAAAGTTTTGTTTTCACTCTCCCTGTCTATCAAAGGGGTCCACTTCAATGCAGCTTGCACAGTAGCTCATTCAGCATACCATACTTAACTTATGTGCATGTGCACTCGTATGACAAGAAATTACACTGTATTTAATCTTTATATGCTAATTCATATTTCATCTGCGGTATTAAGGTCAAAAAGCATTAGTAATTTCTTGTGATAGCAGAAATGCACATAAAATACATACATATACATACATACATATAACACAATAGTTTGTGTTAGACTGCTGGAGTGCAGAGGTAAGTCGCTGGCAGATGTCTTCAATAGACTCGCGGGACACTCAAAAATTTAGAATGAACCATGTTTGGTTAAACCCAGAAACATCTAAAGCTAAAAATAATGTAAGCATTTGCAGTAAATAAAAAAAAAAGTCTTGAATTCATCACATCTCACATGGACCTCCTTTTTTGTCTTCACTTCCCACAGCAACGCACATACACTGATGTCATCGCTATACACCCTTTTGGCACCAAGTGCAGTGTGAATGCGAGAGGATTTCTTGTGGGGCTGATTTGAGCTCTGGCACCAGCACCGGCTCCAGAAAGGGCTCAGTATGAATGGGGGTATTACAGTAACTCAGAGGTAGCCCTACATGTGGTGCTGTACGTGGAATGGGCATGCAGACTTCCTGCTTATCCTGCTTCATCTTTTCAGGCCTCAGCACATGCGCACTTTCTCAAACCCTTTCTGTCTCTCCCTCTCCACACCAAGGAGTTAAAAATACAGAGACTATATGTGTACCTCTGACAGGTGACCTGCTGGCAAGTGAAGCAGCTGAGTTCAGCTCACACGGCAGTCGCAACAATCAAAGAGTCCATCAGAAAGAGATTTAAAACACACACGGTACCAGTGTTCTGACCCCTGGGAGCTCTCCTTGAAAGAAACTAGTCCAGGGGCCAAGGATACTCATGTTTTTCTACTTGTTAGCTGCAATGAAGGAATTTCCCCCCATTTTTTCTAATCATGATGCCTTTTTAATACATTACCTCTCTTGCCGCATGGCAGAAACTGCAAAATGCAAAGAGATTAAGTTATTTCATGGGAGCGAGCACACAGAGACTTAAGAAAAACAAAACAGCAATGCAGGGCATTACACTTGCATTAATGTGAGTTTAAAAATATAAAATAATGATGTAAATAAAAATTCATTCATGAATATGGAAGTATATTCTTAATATTTTAATTACTGAATGTGATTCTAGCAAGAGGTAAGAGGATTTAAATCAGTGTAAATGTGATAAGCTTTTGTGACTATTAACACAGAATTTTTTGGTCAATATTGTTGATTTTCTAAATTTTTTAGCTCAAATTCCAATCGTTTGCTTTCGATCACCTACGTAGCTCAGATCCAGAGAAAGGAGCCCAGACATTTTGTCATGGTCTGTGGCAAGCTGTCCGTTCTGCTCACAAGACAATGGGGAGGGGTGGCCAGAGCACAACTGAAGGTCCCTCCTCAAAAGGGACCCCCATGCTCAATAGGGTACGGCAACTGAATTGCACCCCTCGTGTTCTGCTGGACGGTGGTCCAGACAGGTCAAGGTTCAGCCATTTTGACGGAGATGTGTGGGAAAGCCAGGCTCAATGCCCACACAGCTTGGCCAGCGTCGCCCGCCCTCAGAGTCACATTCCCTTGAGAGGAAGCCTAGCACGGCTTCCAGAAAGGGGGGGGGGGTCAGGTCGGAGGGCAAAATACCAAAAGCACTGCAAAAAATAGTCCCAAATAATCTTTTATATTATACTAAAAATCCTGGCATTCCAAAAAACATTATGCCGACGATGCCTGGTTGACCTCTACATACGCAGTTTGAGAAATTAAATATTCTAATGTGTCTTAGCAGATATGCTTACCGGTACTGAACACATCATAATGAGCTGTGGTTTAATATACTCATAATGTAACAAAAAAAGTGTTGTCACTGTATAACGTCTAACGATTCAAAATAAATATCCATCCTCTGCCTTCATGGGAGTACACCGGGTAGGGGTGCCTTGGTCTACTAGAACATTCTTGTCATAGTAGAAATTCGATCCACTGGTTTAGCTTTGGTTGCTGCCGGTGAGGAACGAGGGGGCAAGCAGGGCCTTTGTTCTAGTCCCTACCATGATTTGGTTACACACGCGGGTCACCTGCTACCCAGCAGACCTCCAAGAAATAAGAGAAATATTTCACCCCCCTAGGGTCGGTTCATTGTCCTTCTCGAACATGATTGTTGCTTGTTGACGAATTGACCGGAGGCTTTCTGGTTACTAGTGTTACCGTGGAACTTCTCAGTTATTTCTCTGTCTGTCCAAACCAGAATGGAGGGGGTGCAGATAAAATGAGTCTGGTATAACAATTTCTTTTGTTTCCCAATGAGTGCATTACAATGTGGCAGAATCCAATAGAAAATTAAATGCAGTGTAAAATTAAAGTAGCCTCCATCAGTTACGTACAATACACTGGACATAACAGAAAAGCCCAACCTAAAGCTCAAAGTTGCACATCTAACAGAAACCAAACAGACATAATTGAAAGCCTACAAAACACCATTGTTCACTAAACATAATTTTTTAAAATCCTGAAACGGTTAATTGGCTTTAAAATAAAATCCCCACTACAGGATCATTTGAAATAGCTGCATTTACAAGCTTATCTATGAGCTGCAAGCCTGCCAAATGGAAAGCTCCAAATTGCTCATAAAACATGACATCATAATCATTGAAGCACTTTGACAATTAGAAATTGGTATTGGCAATGTTGGCGTGTACATGTAACCTTGTAAAAGACGAGTTTGGACACAACTGCTCTGAAAGGACATTTCTATATTACAGCTACTTCAGCACTTTCAAACCCTTCCAAAACAGTTTGGATCTTAAGAGTTAAATCTTTCAGAAAATGCAATAAAGGAAAATTTGGATTCCTTAAAATTATTTATTATGCAAAATCAAAAAAACTTATAATTATTTAAAACTAAATGAAAATGGAACTTATCAAGCAATATCTCAAAATTCTTAACCATTTCTCCCAACTTGTATAGAAGGTATGTCTGTAGTTCATCTTGTAGTGTAAAACAACAGATATAGGGCAACCATTTTCCATCCAATTATGCCAACTTGCAAGCACCTAAAATGTTATTCACTATTATACAGCTTAGCAGCTGCAAAGCAAACATCCAGGGTTTCTCTCCACCAACTTGGAAACCTAAGGCCAGTCTGCTTAATTTACCTGTAGTCCTGGAGAAATAGGTTGCAAGCCTGGCGGACTAGCTGGTCTACAAAACACTGAAGGTCCGAGATAGCACAAACTATTTAACTTTAAATACCTGGGGCAGAATTTATAAGAAAAGCAATTTTTTTTTTTATGAGTCTAAGTGGTGCCATTCAGGAAGGCTGGCAGTAATCAAGGAACAACACTTCTGTTGCCTCTGGCAGAATCACCAAGTGGTTTGCCAGTCTGTAATCCTTACCATAAACGCATTATATCACACATTAATATAATACACAAAGTAGTTGGAGAAACCAAGCTGGCCTGAGGCATATTACACCTTGTCCTGATGGAAGAAATGCCTCTGCTTGATGTGCATATTCCCAATGATGAACATCCTATGATGAAATTAATATTGTAGGATGATGCCAGCTTTATAATATTACAGATTTTTCTTCGCAACAAAACTGCACATCAGCAACAAACTAATTATGTTTCAAATGTTTCATTAAGCACAATCTAAATGGTTATTTCTTAGAAAGAAAGGGTTGAAGATCCCTGCAATTGTAACAGTTAGTGGACACATGTAAAAACAGACTCTAGAAATAAGACTCCAGAATGACCTGAGCTGAAATATTACTGAAGTTCATTCTGTATAGTTACACCTGATTGGAATGCTCCCAAGGAACCAGATTCAGGGGTATGTGACCTGTTTCTCACTTAAAATTATATGCAACATGTTGGTTAATTGTATTCCCTGGATGGGAAATACATATGGGTTTTAGGACCAGTCTGTTGCCACCACTGACATGTTCTCACTGGTGTGTTAACTCAAAAAGAATTTGATGGATCTTTTTTGACGCACTGCATGGATGAAGATCTAGAATTGGTCAAATCTTTGGACAAACCGCATCAAAATTGAAGCAGCACAATAAATGATCAATTGAAAGGAAGCCTTGGACAAAAATTAACCTTTTTGTCACCAGCCCCTCCACAAGAAAATTTTAATCGTTAGCTGCTTGGTGAAATTTATCATAAAGAGTTCGATAAAATTCACTGTGCGGGAATTTAACCATGTCATTTAGCCCTAGTCAGTGATGGCACATGAAAAGACTGGAATAGACCTGGTGAACCTCATTGCATTAAGACAGTTCACACAGAATTTGAACTCTTCATATCACAGGTCATTGAAAAGACTATATTAGACGTGGCTGACTTAGATGGAAGATGTGTGTGCCAGGACAACTGGAAATTTGCAAGCATACATAGGATTGCTAATATTAGCAGGCGTGTTCAAATTCCAAGGAGAAGCAGCAGAAGGCTTATGGTGCATAGAGACTGGAATGGAAGTACATTTTTTCTAGTCACCAAGTCTTCTTAGTAATTTATAAAAAATCTCAAGAGTAATTTACATTGGCAATTGTGATATTAGACCTGCTCAATGTAAAAGGGACAACTTGACAGCAATCAGGAACGTGTGGGGTCCACCAATGTTCAATCCTGGACCTTATGTCACAGTAGATGAATGACTTGTGTCATTCAGAGGACACTGTCCCTTTGGGCAGTACAAGCCTAATAAATCTGGGAAATATGGAATCAAAATTTGAAGAGCTTAATGTCAGATCTAGTTATGCCTGGAATATGCAGGTCTACACTGGAAAGCCCGGAGGCGGTACAACTGAAAATAACAAGGGGATGTAGGTGGTTCTGAATGTGTGTGAAGGACTACAAGGTCACATCATCACATGTGACAATTCCTTCATGTTCTACAGAGTAGGAATTCAACTAATCAAAAAGCTGGCCATGTTTGGAATTGAGAGGAAAACAAGTCATAGCTCCCCAAAGAGCTTATGACTGAAGTAGGAAGACCAGTGAACTCCTCAAAGTTTGCATTCTCTGACACAAAAATAACACTTGTCATAATTCCCTAAAAAGACCAAGATTGTCCTTATTTTGAAAACTATGCATAATGATGCATCTCTGAGCAACAGCCAGGACAAGAAGCCTCAAAAAATGCCACCAAAGGAGAAGAGGACACCCTTGCCATGGTGACAGCAACGCACAACTGTAAACATACAACTTTACCATAACCATTTGTGATTTTCCGCAATATTATTATTATATTATGTTGTATGCATGCTTAAGTGAATGTGTGCGTGACTATGCCCTGTGATGGGTTGGGCCCCATCCTGGGTTATTCTCTGCTTTGAGCTTGTAGCCTCCAGGATAGGTTTTAGACCCCCCACAAAGCTGAATAGGGCAAGTGGTTACAGAAAACGAATGGATTCTTGATGCACACAATGCCGATGCCCTCTAGAAAGAGATCAACCAGACACAAAATGACGATAAACTATATCGGCAAAGAACATTTCTGGAGAAACTTGTTGATTGAGAGACGGACCCGCCTACAACGATCATTTGCCGCTCTGACCACTGCAAAGAAGATTTCAAGCTGAAGAACCTGGAAGCTGCTCCATACCAGCTCTAATGGACAGCAGTGCTGGCAGAAAACGTGCAAGGGGTCAGATCTGCTCACCTCACCCGGACCGCAAGTACATGCATGAAATACGGGTCAGATCTGCTCACCTCACCCGGACCGCAAGTACATGCATGAAATAGGAGTCAGATCTGCTCACCTCACCCGGACCGCAAGTACATGCATGAAATAGGAGTCAGATCTGCTCACCTCACCCCGACCACAAGTACATGCATGAAATAGGAGTCAGATCTGCTCACCTCACCCGGACCGCAAGTACATGCATGAAATAGGAGTCAGATCTCCTCACCTCACCCCGACCGCAAGTACATGCATGAAATAGGAGTCAGATCTGCTCACCTCACCCAGACTGGAAGTACATGCATGAAATAGGAGTCAGATCTGCTCACCTCACCCAGACCGCAAGTACATGTGTGAAATGCAAGAAATACATTGTAAGGACCACACTCGCATACGCTGTCCAAAATCTGGATTGCAAAATTGACAAATTAAAGAGAGAATAAAAAAATGTGAATTAAATTAATTTGAGATACCTGTACAGCTGTAAGTAAAAAGTCTGTTTCTCGATATGTGTGCACACTGAACAAAAGAACGCCAATTACTTATTTTTCATTTTTGTGATATCCTGTATAGGTCAGCTTGACCGGTGTGACTTAATTCTAGGATAAATATCTGTACAGTGAATTCTCAGTCTTTATGACTGATATCAACAATAGTGACACAAGTGTACTCCCTGTCCAAGGAGAATTTTGAATATTGAGCACAGACTGTTGGGACATCTTCAGTTGCAAAGTACTCATATCTGAAGACGCTTACATATAGAATCACTAGTGCTTGAGAGAGTAATCAGTTAATATTAAGGTGCCTCAAATTTATAAATAATGTTTTTTTCAAAACAACTGATGAGAAAAGATGCTTTTTCTCTACAGAAAATGTGAAGTTAAGCTTCTTGCATTACAAATTACCACTACTAGCCAAGCATAACCTAGAGGTGATACTGATTTACTAAAAATGTAAATATTGAATAAACTACAGAAAAACGTTCATGTTGTTTACATGTTATAAGGTAAATGCATATGGTTGCTATTTTATTTCTTTCATCCTGGATTCTTCTGCATATTTGAGAATCTGAGCCATATCAGTTGGTATAGCAGTGTAAACTAACTAAAGATATGAAAAACTATGTCATAAAAATATCAGAATTTAAGTTCATTAAAATCTTATCAGTTGGGCCATAAATCTCACATCACAAAACATCTGATTTTTATGTTTACAGTTTAATCAGCACATTCTACATGAACGTTCATACTTGTATTTTTATAATTGCATTTCTTTGCGTAAATATATCTGCTGAGTCTTAGAGGGAATAACAACACTATTATAAAAGATTTACTTCAGCCTCAAAAAGAACAATCACCATCAACAGGCTGATGTATGATGTTTGACAACTGAACATAACTGGCAATGGAACAGTCTTTTCCAAGTCTGCATGTTCATGATTCTGAGCTCTTATAACACTGGGTAGCAGCAGACCTCACTCGAAGAGTAAAGCAGTTGCAGTCGCAGTATTAGTATAAGCAGGGCAGAGTCAAGCTCAGCGCAGATACTACATGCTGTGCCAGGTTATGTAAGCGGACAGAGCCCCACACTGGGTCCACCACACAGGCGCATTTCAACCTTTGGCTTTTATTGGCTGGCAAAATGGGATATGGCCAATCACCTGCTAAAAACAGCAATGTTTTACTGCACCTGATCATTTCACAGACTAAACTGATGGCCCCTCCTCCCTGTCACTAAGAAAAGGAGGATCATTTGTTAATTACCAATGATCACATTTAAAAATTATTGCAATGCCAATACGTCATTTGGGAGAATGCACTATTCATTATAAAGAGGGACTTAGCTATAGAGGGAGACCAGAGGCCTTATTTCACATCATCATTCTATAATGTTCTGCCTGAACAGCAGGCCACTTCAGCAAATTGGCTTCTCACAAACACAGCAACCCCCCTGGAAACCGAGCAAAGAAAAGTATTCGGATTAAGTAACCACCTCAGCCGCCGGATCTGCATTCTACTCATCATTTCAGGTTAGTTTAAGGTAATGGGAGGATACACTCAGAGACGCTGATTTATGTGTCTCGACAGGACAGAGACCAGTCCCAGTCTGATGTCTGGGACCACACTCTAAACATGGTTAAGTAATAGAAAAGACACCCCCCCATCAGTGCTGAGAACAGCAGGAGGGCTAGGCCAGCCACAACTCTAGTGCCAATGAAGACGTCTTTCTGTCATTTTCTAATTTTTCAGCTATTTTTCAAAAAATAAAAGTTTGACGAGGACCATGTGGTACGGTAAACTCACCTCCCAAACCAAACGCAAACAAAAATGGGGTCAGCAATGCCCTAGCTAGCATTATGTTTGGATCACTGCAAGTAGGGAAAAAAAAAACTTGTGATTTACTGGCTCCATGAGCCTCACTCAGGCCCCTGTATACCCAGCAAAACACAGTTATTTCAGCAAAAGGTTGAGTGTTCCCTTCAGAACACCCTGATGTTTTTAAATACATTTTGGCTTTCTGTTCCAGACAGCTGAAGTTTTAAATCAAAAGTAAGGAAAATTCAACTGGCAACTGATGATGCATGCGCTGTATATCAAATTAGAATAAATTACAAGCACACATATTCAAAACACAGAAATTATAAGTATATACATACAATATTTATGCTACTGTAAATTGTAAACCAAAGAGCCAGGGGACACCATAAAATTATCTACAATAAACTGATCTGATTGGCGAGAGTACAATGCATTGGTAGTCTTCTTTTGCTATTTACCATTAAATTGTTTAAGAATACAAATGCTGCTCTACTTATGACTGACATACGTTCCAAACGGCCGTTCATATCTTGAAATGTTTGTAATGCGCTATTCAACATAATTTTAAGGGTATACGCAAGTACAAAGAACCAGGATGCTGGGAGCACGCACACTACACTACTACACAGTGGGAATGCCGGCCAGAAGTCGTACTACCCAGATTTGGCGCACAGAAAAAAAAAATTCATGTTGTGGACAGGAAACGGGACACCAATGAATTAAGACTTACAGTTTTCTTTGTTCGTATATCTGAAAGTTTGTAAGCTGAACATTCGTAAGTAGAGGAGGATCTGTATAACAAGATAAGAACAGTAGCCCTACTTATGGATTTTTCATGCCTGGAAATCACCTGGCAATCTGAGGGACACTTTATGATTATAAATCATTCTTGGGTACAATGAAATGTTATATAACACAATTCTGAAAAATGAAACGTAGTAAATGATCCCTACTACGGAATGGCCAATTTTGTAAAAATGTTGGAAATAAAGGAGGAAAAAGACAAATAAATGAACAAATCAAAACAAACATTCTACCACTACTAATTACTATTACCATTAACAACAAACAACCAAACAAAAACAACAATAATAATAATATCATAAGTCCATAAAATGACTTCTAATATCATAAGTCCATAAAAATGACTCCTAAAAGTTAACCTGCCTTAGTTCTTTGGAATTATGTGTCATACCCAATGCAAAATAACCATTTACCACAGCTCAGAACCCACGGATGGTAACCAGGACCAACATCTATCTCACCCAGACCGCAGGGCAGAGCTCAGCCAATGGTGAGCGGGGAGCCCTGCAAGGGCATGCCCTGTCACACATCGCGAGACTTGCTACAGTCTCAGTGGGAGCTAACAGCTTTTTCCAACCAACTGGCTCTGTGCAGATCACGTTTCGCCACAGGTCACTGTGAGCCAAGAGGGAAGCTTCCTGCAGCAATCGTCCTTGCTGCCCGATACAGCTACACCCCTTCATTCGATATTACCCAGACAGCAGGCTCATCCCTTCACCTGCTGTAAAAGCACAAACATGCACATGTAGCTACTTCATATAAATTCCCTCACTGTGGGTCCTAAACTTATTAAAGAGAGTGTCAGTATAACCGTTATGACATCATCATTCAAATTTAGGCTCCCATCCAGCCTTCAGAAAACTCATCATAAGAAGATCATATAATGAGTGCATTACAATCCACCAGTTTGTGATTAATACGCGCAGTAAATGTTGGACAACACTGCTACTAAAATATCGCATCGACAACACACAGAACCAATTAAACTGTCTACCAGTGTAAGATACAGTTTAAATTTGGGTCTTAACAAGGAAAACTGGATTAAGATAATTTAGCTAGATGTCAAAATGAGATGGCCAATCTAATCGCAACACAAACATCTCTTTGCAACTGCTACCATAACATACCAGCATAGATGTTTTATAAAAAGTAATGAGGAAAAACAAGACCATAAAAGAGCTGAATAAAATAGACCATAGGCCAACCCCAATTTAACAATAAAGAATGAAAAACACACAGAGCAACAGAAACAAAAGCAAAAATGAAATAAAACTATGGAAAATTTTAAGCATGACTGCATCATATATCTGTAAATAAATTTATCCTCTCAAGGAATGCAATTGCATTTAAAGAACATACAGACTGACATCCTGGATTTATTCTGATCCCATTCACAGTTCATATTATTCTTTACTGAAACAGTAATTATTTTACCCTGTAGGAACACATATGCACACACAACTATTTCCCTAAACCACACATGCTCCTGTGCAGAGAAAACCCGTGAGAATGTGTGGAAGACCAGCACTCAGCCAGGGCTTCGTAATAACAAAAACCCATAAGTGGGCAATTATCACACAGACTGTTAAACTCAGAAGTGAGAGTTAAGCAAATATATTTTACAAACACTTAATCTACTTCATCTTTAAGAAGTGTAAAATGAAGTAACAAACAAACAAACAACCTCAAAATGACCTATTTTACTCCATGGAATACAGTAATACACTCTACTAGTGTGTCTTTTCTCATGGTATTAACTCAGTTTATCCTTAGTTATGGTATCTATACATGCCCTACTGTATGAAGGTTCTGGACATGATAAAAGTATCCAACATTAAACATATCCTGTTAAATACGAATAATGCCAATCTAGAAGTTCTAGCCAAATCCTTATTCCTTTTAAACACTGTTTCCTACCCTTTCCTTTCTTCTATCTTAGCATTTG
>JABFEB020000113.1:11979071-12000932 GCA_019775895.2 Stomatorhinus ivindoensis
TATATATATATATGACAGAGGCGATCTCACGGAGTCTTGCCACCTCAATACATAAGATTCCATGAGTTTCTATTACATCAATAATGCAGTTTGTATAAGAACATAATGAGTTCATTGCTTTAATTCACATATAACCAAGCCATTTAGCTAGATCACACACTGTCATCTTCTTTCTCAAGGGCAAGGATTGAACACCCAAGAAGTGTATTTTCAATTTTGGATTACATTGTTCCAATTCACTTGCAATATCAGCTTACATAAAAAAGCCATAATTAAGACAATTTGATTGTGAAATTACCACCAGAAAGACAAGAACGTTTCAGAAAATATACTTCCTGCTGTCAAATAATTTGATGAGAACTGAATGAGTGAAACAGTTTTCCAGATAAACACCAAACGATATGATTATGAAAAACAAAGATGCATTTTAGAAACACTTTATAATACCTAAAAAAGGGGAAAAAATGCATGGGGATGTCTTGTTCTCCACAGCAACATATTTACTGCTCACCAAGGACCATTTGCAAGCCAACTAATTATAGTGTTGCAAATCAGACAGCAAGGGTTAAACCACAGAGTCTGCAGCCAACACTGATTTCATCATGGCGCAGTGCAGATGCACAGATTAATTTTAATACTGAGATGCCAAACATCTCCCTAACAAACACACAGACACACAGAGAAACACAGACAGACAGACACACACACACCTCGATCTCTGTTCCTGTTTTCTTTAGTGCTTTAACTTTATATTCTTCACCTCAGAAAACTGTTCAATTTGCAGGACCCAAAATCCTCATGCAGCAAGTGGTGAACTCAAACCATTTAGCTTTGATGTGGTTTTCTTGGTAGGTTTTTAAATATGTGTTCTTTTGCCTGGAGCAAAGAGGCTAGCCAAGTACCTCATCTAGAGATCAAAAATAAAGTAGATTCTTCTTTAGAATCCTGGATTTGCTGTAATAAAACCAGTACACACAAACACAAACTACTAGACTACAAAGGGCGTCTGGGAACTTCACAACACCCCCAAAGACACATTTACACCCGTATTTAACAGAAGACGAATAGCGCACAGATACTGGTATTTGATACGACAATGTAAATTAAACAAATTGACAATTAACCATTTGTACTTAATGTAACGATATTATTCCAGAACTGTTACTGGCCACATATTTGAATATTTGGAAGCCCATAGCAAAAACATTTGCTCAATATAATGAGAAACAGTTTTACACTGAAAGAATAATCTTTTACATTACACCCTCTCCTTACCCCGTATTTGTGGGTACATGTGAAAACCCTGTTACTCTAACTGGCTTAATCTTCCTCTTTCAGCCTTTATTCTACAGTCTATAACCCTGCAGCAGCTTTCCGTTGGCCGGCCGGCCTTCTCGGTGTTCCCACATCAGCCCTCAACCACCTCAGGATAACAGGAAACACACAGCCCATCCATAACCACCTTAGTGCACATGGCGTCCATCATGGCTATACCCCAATTCCATGAAGGGCACTGCCCTCCACCATGCTGTCCAGAGAGCATCCAGTACACTTCACTGTCAGCTCCACTGGAAATTATCCTTGACAAGTGTATACCGTCAATTAAAATCATGCCCCTAGCTCTACCAATAATTATTGGATTTATTCTACTTCGACACCACATGTGAGCAATCTGCCCAAAAACTTCATCAATTACGTTCAGAACATAAAACCAAGCAAAATGTTTCAAAATGCGCCACACTTTATATATATATATATATAAAAAAAAAAACACACAAATGAAAAATTGGCTACACAATATGAATGGTTATTCCACAGTCATGTGTACCCACACTGAAAATTCTCTTAAAGTAGGTCTTCAGAACGCTGAGAGTCACAGTGGACAGTTAACTAGCTGTATCTAATATAGTAATAGCATTCATCAACAAAGCGAAACTGAACAATAAAACATTAGGAAAACCTCAGAAAATAAAGTAGTTTCAACAATCATCCAGATTCCTTTTTCTTTATGCGAGGAGGTTTCTGGAACAGCTTTTAGTGTTCCATCATCAGTCATCTTTGACCTAATGTCAACAACTTAGGATGTTCTCCAGTGTTACATTGTCAAGCCATGGCTTTCAGTTCAGTTTTTCAAAATCCAAAAAATACATTTTATGTCTTTTGTTCCTCAAGGGAGACCAAAAAAACCTATTCCCAAACTTTATGCGACATACAAGACATCTAATTACAAAGCAAAATGACATTCTGTTAGGGATGTCCGTTAGGATAACCTCCAAAAAAAGATGCCTTGTTGACATATTGTATCAACATACACATCCGCGCTCTATTCAAACTCCCTTGGGCCTGAACAGCAAAAGAATAATGTCAAAAAGAAACTGACAATGCTAAAACAAAGGAGTCCTGGGAAAGCATAAACACCCGCACAGCCATAACCAACATGATGCAGTAAAATACTGCAAAAGCAAAAAGTAAGTACTATAAGTACTATAAGATGCTCTTTGAGATTATGCGGATCCCGTTTCTTTCAGAGGGAATCTACACTAGTGGCCAATATCGTGTAAACACTTCCAACTTTTAGAGATTGCAGAACTTTATTTAACTACTGATATGGTTACTTATTTAATCATTCAATGTATGATTTTACATATACTGTATATATTGGACGATTAAATAAGTAACTGGAGCAACAGCTGAACTGGAAGTGTTTCCACAATTTTGGTCACTAGTGTATTTAGTACATTTTTAGAGAAAGCCTACAAGGTCCAGTTTGTTCATGAAGTAACAGTAAATCAAACAATCTACGAGGTGCTTATATTTTACGCAATGTTAATATTCAAGGATGAATAGCTTGTAAACCAAAACAGGCAGAGCAAAATCACCTAAAGTCAAGTTGGGCAACCACACCAGAGATGGCAAATTCTGTTTACAGTATCATTATTTCAGGTAGCTTTCCCGCTAGTTAACTTGATATATTAGCGCTCAGAAAAAGAAAAAAAAAAAGCTCTCAATGTTTAGCCAAGTATACAAGTACCAAAGAATCAACTGGACCTTATTGTGGATTACTGCTATCCTTCCACATACATCAAACATGTGAGCAATGATAACTTAGACTTAGGTTCATGAGCGTAAAACGACAGTATGTGTAACTGGTTTAATGACTAGAAACTTCCTAAACACAGAGGATGGTGACTACATGCATCGTTAATTTGGAGTAGAAGACTTGACAGTTGTGCATTGGCAGGATGCTATTTCCCGATGGCAGCGCGGCATATCTGTCCATGCATTATTGACAAGTGATAGCACCCCCATATAGGCAGAGCCCGTGTTATGCTGTAGTTTCAGGACACAACCTGCATTTGCCCTGTGCGGAGCTCCTCTTGTCAATTCTTAGTGCCCCGATTTGGAGATTTCTGACCTCAATACACATATCTCACCTTCTCATATATAGTCCAATGCCATGACCAACAGCAGCCCCATGACACACCTGCTCCAAATCACTCAGGCCCAAGGCCATCATTATCTCCAGATAAAAATGGACATAACTCTTCTCTTGCTAACCTGTGTTGCATTTCCTCTGTGAAACTGATACATGCTGCAGCAAGACTGTGCAATGACCAGTTATATAATGTCAATAGTCAACATTTTTATTTATTTATTTATTTTTTAAAGCTGGATTTCATTCCCAAGAGCATGGGTCACACACCCAAAAAGTTCTTTTATATGTACTGACAAAGTAGCCCGATGAAATTCAACTAAGCACTGATGGTTTTTTCTGGAAGCATTTTTATTTCTTCAGAATTGTTACTTAAATGTACTAGAACAGTCGGTTTAAACATTTTTATGCCTATGAAATTTTAGTATCCTTTTGAGGCTTAATTTTAGCTGGAGCAGACTTCACTAACTTAGATTCCAATTTTCTGACATACACCAAGCCCTTTCCAACATATAGCTGGAACCCTTTTCTAAGGATAATACTCAAACCCACATTTTTTTCCAAGCAGCTCAGATGGAGATTGAAAGTACAAAATGGCACGACAAAGGCCATTTTAAACAAATGGAGAATTCATCTTCGTAGCGAGGCTATGTTTGGATATATTCATGAAACATTTGATGCTGAACATGAATTAACCTCAGCCCACAAGTCAGAACATCCGTGCCACAAGACACAGATTAATTTGGCACTAAATCATTAACTGCACAAATGGACCATTCATGATGTTTGTCAATTACTTACTGAGAAAAAATCATTTTTACCTTTTATACTGAAGCCCTCACACAGAAAGTAACAGACATTAACAATGTGCTAAGCAAGAATGAACTATATCATGTTGTTTCTTTGAGAGACACCTGTAAAAACTTACACTGCTCAAACTTGTTTAACAACATGAAATGATTGATAAGGAGATGAGCGTTCAAATATTCACTTAAGCTCAAGGTAAGCAAGTCATCTCTAGATCCTTCATTCATGTGCTACTTCTCAACCCACAGTCTGTCATTCTGAGATTCCCTGCCTCCCAGCCAACAAACACTCTGCATCTTCCCCCATGTTGCACAATACACCTTGTTAACACACACTTCAAAAATTAGCTCTGACACAACTCCACACACCGAAGTAGAGAATCAGGCATCACGAGTCAAACACTTGTCCATATCCTTCAAATTTCCACTGAAAGTATTTTTTATTACTTACACACAACAGAAGGTGACTACCTCAGTCTTGAAGGTTCAAAAGTTAACAGGGAACAATGATGGATAGCATTTAGCATGTAATGCACTAAATGCACTTCACTGTTTCTGAAATACACTCATTCATTGGCTATTCTTCTGACATAAACCAAATACAGAGGTACCTTGGAACTCGAACTTAATCCGTCCAGAATTTTGGATCAAATCCTAAAACGTTTGAGTTTAGATCGAATTTTCCCCATAAGAAATAATGGAAAACCAATAAATTGGTTCCCAGCCCCCAAAAAATTACACCTAAATATGTTTTTTAAGCATTTAAACACAAAATGAACTGGATCAAAGAAGAAGAGCATATACTGTACTGTACACATCTAAGCACATTTATCAAAACAGTAATTTGTAAAGTAAGAAAATAAATGTATCCAAACAATGTGTCCTTTCGTGTGCCACGCCCCCTCGTTAACCCTGTATGGAATCCCCGTGTGATCAGCTGTTTCTGGTTGTTAGTCTGAGAACTGAGGTACCACTGTACTTCAAACATCTGAGCAATGATGACTTAAGTCCAATAGTGTAAAACAAGAGCTGCTGTAACTGGTTCAATTAAAATGATCAGGTTTTACACTTGGTGGCTTTGTGGTCACAGAATGTTTTGCATATACTGTGGTACTTCAGTTTTTGAACTCATTAGAACTCGAAAGTCGAACCAATCAGTTCGAAAAAATTTTAACCTAAAACTCGATCTGAATCTCACAAGTCGGACTGTGAACACTGACTTAAGATAACTTGTACGCTCGAGGAAATGAGTCTTGCGGCACGTCTCTCAGCGGAAACAAAGGGTAATACTTCAGACTCAGCCTCGCATTTGCTGTGATGGCATCTTGCATGTTTACACTCGCTGAATACATATTTTTAGACAGTAAAAATACATTTAGACAATGATAGACAGTTACAGTAATTATTACATAATAAAACATTTTAAAATAAAGATTTCTTATTCATTACTTTAATATTAATAATAAACCATTAATACATTTAATTACAATAATATTGTCATGCTCAGCGGGGACAGAATGGAGACAATGGCCCAGACATCAGGGTATCAGAGAATATGGGGTATAATTACAGGTAAGGCAGGCAAAACACACACGCACAATACAATGACTGTACTGGGGAAACAAACTGAAACACGGACAAAATACAGAGGGCTAAAGAAAACAACCTAAAACAGCTGATCATATGAGGATTCCACATGGGATTAATGAGGGGGGCGTGGCACACGGAAGTAGCGGACGATCGGGGCAGGACACTTTTTTTTTTTTTTACTTTACACATTGTTTTGGATACATTCATTTTTTTACTTTACAAATTACCGTTTTGATAAATGTGCTTTGATGTGTTTAGTACAGTATATGCTCTTCTTGTTTTATCCAGTTAACTTTGTGTTTAAATGCTAAAAAAAAACACATTTCGGTGTAATTTTTTGGAGCCAGGAACCAATTAATTGGTTTTCCATTATTTCTTATGGGGAAAATTTGAGCAGAACTCGATATTTTTAGGATTCGATCTGGAGTTCTGAATGGATTAAATTCGAGTTCTGAGGTATTCATTCATCATTATTTTTTCAATCCCTACATTTGTGTACATTAAATGAAAAGAACTACTGTAGAATACCTCCAGAGTAAGGTTTAGATGGATTAACAAAAAAACATTTAGTGTGTGCTAACTTCTGCTAAGTTAATTATGACACCTTATTCCCATCAACTCTCATATTAAGGAAAATTCAGCAATCTATAGTTATGTTTTCTATTTAAAACAGGTGACAATCATTAAGTTTGCCTGAACTGTGTGTGCCACATGGCAGTCATTAAAAGAGCATATTTTGGTTTGCAAATTTAATATGCTAATCATTTTGACAGATTACACAGTCAAAATGGGGATGAAAAACCACAGTGAAGGTTTCACTTAGAGCTGGGCGATACGGCCTAAAAATAAAATTTCCGATTTTTTTTCCCCCACAGTAAATCCGATTTTCGATTTTAATCTATTTTCCCCTCCCCTACTCAAAAACAAGCTACATATGACAAATAAATGGTTCAAAACAAGTTTTAACTTCATTTTATGCACTTTAACTCTAAAGTAAAATCCGACAAGCCAAAAAGATGCTTGTAAGTGAGATGGCAGACCACGGCATTGTAAACACTTTTAGAAACTTGTAAAAACTTTTAGCATGTTAATGAATCCCAGCTTTTCCAAAGGATGTATAGGCAGCATGTCTTTTGCAATATACATCTCGACAGAGTTTGTTATCGCCTTCTACCGTGCCCCATTGTAATCATATAGCAAAAACATGTCAGGGACGGTTGCTTGCTTAACTGTGGATGTTCCAGGTGTGGGAATAAATTTGTTGTGCAGCTTCCTTTGGTTGCAACAGTTTTAAACATACTTTGCAACGAGGACTTGTTTGGTCTATGTCTGACGGTGCAAAACCGAACCACTGCCATGTTGTTTGTGAATGCTACAGTGTTTGGGTGCGCCATGCTAATTTACCCGTGAAGAACGGTGCGTCGCATTAGTTCTGCTTTTGGCACTCACATGTAAAATAAGTAATAAAATCGATTTTCATAAAAATAGATCGTTCTGAACTGTAAATTCGAATTAATCGATAAAATCAATTTATCGGCCACCTCTAGTTTCACTATATGTTTAGAGGCCTCTTCTGGAAAGCTAAGCTGACGTGATATTGTTGCAGGTGAACCACAGATCAAAAAAAATCCACTCATAAGGTTTCTCGAAGCCTCAGGTTGTGGTTTTCACTAAAATTGTAGAAGACAATCTGATGTTAGTGATGGAGAAAGGTGGCTAAAATTTCCAAATAAATGAAGAATGACATGTCAAATTCAAGATCCATGTAAATTTTTGTTACAGGAATTTGATTTCCATTCTTCAGTATTAGAAAATGTCCTTTTGGAAGTACATTAGTTGCAAGATACAAATAAATGTCACTTTGTGATTTCTTTCATGAATATAAATGTACACAAAGGTCTCTCAAACATCTAATACTGTTGTACCAAATGTTTCTATCAAAAGAATTTCAGTGCTTCCCTCATTGTTGAAATTTATGCTTAAAACACAAACTTATCACAGTGTACACAGAAACCCATTAAAAGCTACCAGTGGTTACTGCACACTACCAATTAAATGCTTTCATTTCAATTTTCGATGCAGTCCGTAACCTAGGCTTGACGATTAACTAATGTGTGAATTTTATTTTTCAGAAAAAACTAAACCGAAATGATCACAGAAAAAACTAAATCCCTAACTTGTCAAAAAGCCCATCATTTAACACACCATTTTTTACAGGATTCTATTACTATTTTGCAAGTTCAAGTATATTTAAAGATTTAAAATGAGTAAAAACTTGCTATAAAATAACATTCTGTATTTTGTCAAATGGGAGGATCATGTGGAAAATCTGGACTTCTCCTAGTTTAGCTTCAGTCCCATATTAATTTAACTCCCAGTAGTGAATATTAAAATCCGGGCTACTTATTACATTGACTGAAAACTTGTTTAATGAGTAATACTTTATTTATATATTTAATTCCAGTGCTTTTTCTCAACTACGGCATGAAGACTGCTAACACCGCGTTATCAACCAGATGTTATGGCAATAATACATATTCCATTTTTACTAGACTCGAGAATTACTCATGTCAGAGATGCCCAAAAATTTAAACTGGATAAAATAGAATTAGATAAATTCAGGCTTCCTGTAAAATTTGCCCATATAGTTATAAGAACAAGTTTGATACTAACACAATAACAAACTTGCATGCACTTCAAATGGCTAGCATCAGGAAATTAATTAATGAGATCCAGCTTTTAAAAGTTGCAATTAACAAGGACGTAGATGTTTAAAAAGCTACTCAGAGAACAACTATATCTAAACCTCAATTCACTGGAACTGGAGTGTTTGAAATCGAAGCACTGCCTTTTCATAGAAGCTCCAATGGCACAGTACCAGCAAGAGTTGTACATTAATTCATTTTGGCCCGTAATCATTTAACATTTAAGCTGATTTTTTTTCATTATTTTAAATGCCTCAAACTGGAATAATCACTCAGTTCAGTATAAACAATAGATTAAATTAACACTGTAGAAAAAGAAACATGCAAAAAGAAAAATGAAAAAGCAACAAAGTATCAAAAAAGGAAAAACCAAACATGGTCAGGCAGTGGTGCGCATTTCAGTATGTTGGCCATAAACTGGAAACTGGATGACACCATTATCCCCATGAAGCATGCGCAGAAATGGTTCGCATTTAACTCACAGCCATGTTGAACATAAAATAATGTTTCCCCCTTACACCGTAAAATGTGACTTAAGCGAGCCACCTCCCACCACCCCGAGCTGAACTCAGATGAACCCAGTGACTGTTTATTTTTTCTCAGTGCTCTACAGAAAGCTTAGGATCAATCCTTTAGGTTCTTAGCAACCCTATGGAGTTACTGGAAAACTTAGATCACACATGCTTTGTATTTAGGCTGCATGTGAGCACAGGTGTGTGATCTGAGCTTTAAGGAAACAGTCGCTTTACAAAATGTCATCAACTCCTTGCCTGTTTAGTTGCTCTCCGAGGAGCTCAAAACAGATCAGTTTAAAGCCTATTTACAGCATTTTACTGACACTGGGGAGTGAAGCGCTCGTGAGTCCAGACATCTCACCATAAGAGCGTCTGGCAGCTCTCCCACGCCCCCTTAATACAGGGACACGCTCATATTCCTCCCTCTCTCTCTCTCTCTCTCTCTCTCTCTCTCTCTCAAGTAATATGTTTTGTTCTCCGAGTCTTGTCACCATGTAGGAAAAGGCGATTTTTCAGAAAGCAGCATAGCACCATGTTGATTTCCACACTCCCCTGCTGTGTGACATTCTGGGCTGGGCGGCAGCATGGAGCAGACGGAGGTGGTGGCCATGATGCCGTGCCCATAACAGAGTGGCGAGCCAGCGTTGTGACTGACAAAGACCATTTCCAACCCCTCCCATAAATCCAGTGCGGCAGGCGCACGAACATCTGACAGAGAGCGCACGCACGCACAGGCCCAGCCGCCTCGCGGGAGGCTGCGCCGCGTCGCCGGCGGAAACGGGCCAGCCACGAGAGCGCCCCAACTCTATATTTGGTGTGGAAAGTTACCTCCTGCACAGAGCGTGCGGCGGGCTTGTCCTGGTGGTTGGCCAGTATTAGGAAAGGAAGCGTGCAGAGCTGGGGGTGCTGCAGGGCTGAGTGAAGCTCCGCCCTGGCCACCTCTAGGTCCTCCTCGGAGGAGGCGCTGTCCAGGACAAAGATAACTCCCTGGGATCCCTGATAGTAGCGACTCCAGTATTTCTTGATAGCGTCAGCTCCTAAAAAACAGGGCAAGGGTTATGTTATGCGCCGTGGAGAAGGCGCCATCTGATCCACATTAGCGTTGTGCCAAGCGTCAATGGCCGTATCGTGGCCACGAGTTAAGCCATTTATGAGTCTTAGAAGATGGGAATGTGAAAAGTAATAAATAGGTGAATTTGCACATCCAAAATTGTGTGTGTATGGACTGGGGGGGATGGAGTGGGATGGCAAAGAGTTTTGCCCCAAAACTGAATACCATCAGGATGATAAAAGGACTATTACAAACAACTGATATAGCTCAAAACGATCAAACTCAGAGCTTCATGAGAATGTGATTTGGCACTGCCATTAATATCTTGCTGGAGTAAATCATTTGTGATCAAGTCAACCTGTTCATTTACAAGCAGGCTTGTCACAGTTTTGTTATGTACATGATGACACAGAGGCAATGAAAATATTCAAACATTTTCACCAATTGAGCTAAAAAAACTGCCATTTCCCATATCCGACATCATTTTAAAAAATGATAAAGGCAGCAATAATGTTTTGAACCCCCTAATAAAAATAATTCCAATTCTGTTGTGCTTCTTGGATGAGAATTTATACTTAAAATGTTTTCCAACTTAGGCAGAAATTCAACTGGGAGATAACAGTGAAATTCAGAGAAATCCACAAAGTATTTCCACGTCAAAGAAAATCTGGATAAGATTGGATTTTCCATTGCTTGTATTTTAATCATTTTCAAGACTCTTATGATAGCCACTGTAAATCGTGTCTATAGTATAGTAGACAAAGTATGGATCTATCATTTCCTGCTTAAAGCTTTCTCTGTTAGCCAGTGAGTTTCGGTAAGCCCTCATCCAATGGGTCTACTTGCAATTTCTGCATACTACAGATAAGCAACGTTCCCTCTGACGCATGTTAAAAAATAACTTTTTAATTGCTCATCATTAACATTACAATATTCACAGCTTCTCATCACTGCCACCTACTGGTCACTACTAAATAATAAACATATATAATTTTACACAGTCTTTAAAGTTAAAACAGAAGTCATGTCTCATTCGTATATGAATAAAGTGCACTGGATATATATTTCTACACAAAATTTATATGCTAAAGACATGCAAGTAGTTACAAAGCTTAAGGTAAGCAGGTCTAATTGTGCAGTTACACAACAGGCAACAGGCAATTATAGAAAATATTAAAAGATGACCACACAAGTTTGTTTATTTTATAACTTTTAATGAAAGTCTTTCCGCTATGGTTCCAAAAGAAAACCACAGACCACATTTTCCAGCACAACCTGGGAACAATTTAGTAGTCTGCAGCAGTAGTACAGAACATTAATAGTCACCCAACAGTAACTGGCACTCCAGGCAAGAGTGTTTGTCAGTAAAAGGCAGATTTTCATGTCCCAAAGAGCAAGGTAGACGATTCTGATAAAGGACAATCATTCTGTTCCATTTTTATTTTTGTTTTAATTAAAATATCCTCACTCAACCATAAGTGTTCCCCAGTGCTGAAGATAAACTGAATTTAGAGCACATCAATCGCCTTAATAACCAAACAGAATGTGCCATTTATCAGATATCTGCAAATCCACAAAATATATAAAAAGATTCCTAATGTAGGTCTATACAACAAAATAATTCAAACAGGGGGTCCAAAGAATTTCATGCTACAAAAATGGACCTGGTGACATTTCCATATAATTAAAGTTTTGTCCCACTTTAATTTATGCCAAACTTGCAAAAGAATTAACGATGGTCAACACTCATTTCAATGCTTTAAAACTGGGATTGGTTCTCTCTAGACCCAGAAAACACACAGAAACCTGAAAACACCTGTTCCCCCCACTCTGTACTAGTAAAACTCTCTCCACTCACAAATCTAAATAAGATCTCTATTCCTTACTCCCATCCCTGTATCACAAGATCTCATCTAAAGCAAATATGACAAGCCATTTGGAGATCCTTTTGCGTGTCAAATCACTGGTCAAGGTGGTTTTTCTTGTGACAGAAGTCTATCAGAAATAGAGCTGTTACAAGTACAACCAGAATGTTCGAGGAAATTACATAAAACTTACTTATTCACATCCTTGAGAGCATTTGCAAATGCCATATTAAACACTGTACTACATATATCTTCATTATTGGCCACAGTTCTGTTTTTTTCTTTTGAAGTTAAATTAAGAACAAAGTCTACAATTGTGCCAAAAATGCCAGCAGCAGGCACTTGCAGAATAATCTAGAGAATCTAAACCTGTACTTAATCCAAGCATACTTAATTGTTGGACTTATGTTTGTTTACACCATATTGGTGTTCATATAAACCACATTTAAGTTAAAAGGTATCAGTTATTAAAAGTTTTCTTGTTTGCTCCTAACAGAAATTCATAAATGATTTCATGTCTGAATTTGTTGAACTTTGTAACAAGATCAACTTGACCAGATGACGTATCAGTAAAAATCGCATCACCATAACCTTTGACAATAAAAGAAACCACATGCTTGCAGAAAATACTTTTTTTTTGATCCCCCAAGAAAGAATGTATAAGAAAAGTGTTTTCAGACATCCTGTTTGGGGTGGGATCGGCCTCCCCAGTGGGTATGGGACATGTAAGGGAGGAGGGATCATGCATCGTCTCACATGGAGACAAAAGTTTTTGATATTTTATACAATGACTATTTGTACACATGCTACTTCCCTAAAAAAAACAACATTTTACATCAATTAAATAAGGCAGCAATGTAAACTATTCACATTTAGGATTTTTTATCATATACTTCAATACATTCGCTTTATATATTCATAAAATGTTTGAGATTATATATTTTAAGTACCAAATCAATAGCGATCACATTGAATCCAGCTGCCCACCATCAGTTACACACGCACTGCAACACGCACTGCAACACGCACTGCAGACAGCTTGAACACTGCCTCCTGCTCATTACAGTCATCTCATGCTGCAAAATCCTCATGATTTTTTTTTCTCCTCTTATTTTAAAATTTTTTTGACACAATTTTTCTCTTATTTTATACTTATCCTCTGTTGAGTACTTATTACCTCTCATTTTTTAGTATGTCTAGTACAGTCGGAGAGTACTTTTTCAGCCAGGGAAAAACATTTCACTGTATGTTGTACCAGCTATAACTACATGTGACAAATAAAGAATCTTGATTGGTACAATGTGACTAAGTGTCTATGGATTACCTTTAGATACAAACACCTTCAGTTCTTTACTACTTAATGATGCTCAGAAGTTTTGCAGTGACACTACGTCTTTCATTACATCACATTTGCCAAAACAATCATTGTGAAACATTTAACTGCAGTACTGATATATGGATAGTATTACCATCTAGGGACATGCCACTCCTCCCCCCTTCGATTTGTCTAATACATCTGAACGCTTATGAAGAACATGCCAACTTAGATATGGAGGTGTAGTTCAAACATCAGATGGCCTGTACTGATCCTTTATACATCAATGCAACATTACATGTAACGTTATATTATTCATCTGTGCATTTCATTCTGAAACTTACCAGAAACAAAAAAAGATCACAGAGCCCAGAGCAGATGCGGTTTTAAAAGCAATACAGAACAAGCATAGGATTCCTCCAGGTACTCAGGTTTCCTCCCGCAGTCCAAATACATGCAGTTAAGCAACACTGGGTCGGTAAATTGCCTATATTTTGAAAGTATGTGCGTGTGCATGGCCTGGGAATGTCTGGCATCCTGTCCAAGGTCTGCTCCTGCCTTTGCCCTGTGTTGTCTAGAATATGGTCTTGGCCCCACCAGGACTCAGTGCAGGTGCAAGAGAAGTGCATGATCTATTACGCTCTTAAACGTTCATAAATCTCAAATCTAATTAGGCTGGACTAGCTGGATGAGACAAGCATGGCAACATAAAGCATAATATCAAACCACTGAAGTATAAATTCAAGTAACTTGTTATATTTAGAATGTTTTCTCATAAGAAAAGAAAATAGAGTATAGAATTCCTATTAGTGATTAACACTGGCACACATTGACAATTTTAAGCTCAATAAAATTTACCTCCGAGTTCCTTTACATTCAAGATGGCATTCTGGAATGGCACAGCTTTGATGCTAAAACCTAAAGAAAATTGTAAAGTGATAATGAATAAGATTTTGCACACAATTATAAACTTCAAAAATAGAAATTATAAAAAAATCATAGTGATCTAGTGTTCTACAGTAACAGGATACTTCAGCAAAGGCTAAAAAAATATCCAAACATGACAGGACATTTAAAATATCTTGTTGTAACACACAAAGATATCTTTAGTTAGATAAAACGGATGCTCAAAGGCCAACACAATGTGTAGTTTGACATGCAGTGATGAAGCCAACACACATGTCACGATGCTTCTGCAAACTCACGCATCACCAGTATTTAGCATTTTAGGCAGTAGATAGTGAAGACATACGGCCTTAAAGGGGTGACTAATTTGTCTCCTGTGGACTGTGGTAAGTAGTCACCACACCTGTAGTTGGCACAATGTTGTCTGTGTCTTCACTGCAGAGGCGGGAGAGCAGGCTGGTCTTGCCGGCTCCTGTCAGGCCTATGCATACCACGTCATACTCTGGTCTTGGTGGCGGAGGTCCTTTGCAGCACAGTGCTCGGAAACACTGGTGTAAATGCAAAAAAAAAAAAAAAGAGAGAGAGATAAAAGAAAATTAAAACAAGATTCTTTCTTATAAAGCAGCTGTCTCAGAAAGATGGTGGCAGCCAGTTTTTTTGTCATTCAGAAGATTCAGAAGATGTCCCTGCAAGTCCCTGACCAAGGAAGCTTAAGGATCAGATGCTAAGAGAATAAGGCTTGCTCTGATAGGGCCGACTTGGATGCTCTTCTTGAGAATTAAGAAAATGTGCGGAAATGCTTTTAAATACGATCTAAGGTTTTAAGTATTCTGTTACTGGATCAGTTGTGGTTTAATTACACTATGGAGTGGAACCAGCGACCAGCCCTTCCTGCTGACTTGAAGCTGCAACCTTAGGATTAGTATCAGTCTTATAACTGCTGTGCTACACACATGCCTCAGATATACAGAAACATAGAAATATTATCCTGACAGTAATCATCGGATTACTGACATTAACATAGCTAGTCTATATTAGTTAATACAACTACTCCTTTGCCCAAAACCAGGAGAACACACCTGTTTAATCAAGTCAATTGGACTATTTAATCAACTATGCATTCTCAAAATATCTGCAGCTCAGTCACTTGCCTCAGGTAGTAGGGCTTTTGTCTACAGGCCAAAGGAAAATCTCAGCATTTAAACAAAAAGGTACAAAAGTGTTTAATGTCTGTGGCTGTCCGTCAAAAAGACGACTTATTGAGGGCTTCAGGCTTAATCTTTTATGTTCATGGAATGTTTTAATTTTGTTTCTTCCATAACTTCTTACTGTTTTTTTCTGCTCATGCTTGCACACATGATGTCGAATGTATTGCATGTTTCTGTTCAAGATAAAAACTATTAAATGGAAAACAATAGGAAAGACTCATGCATGGGGCAGGCATTTCCTATCTATTGAAGAAATGACCAAGAGCCAATCACCACACCTGCTGTGGACTCGCCATAAACAGCCCAAACATCAGCGCCACAGCCAAAAATGAAGCACCGCTTCAGGAGGCCTTAATTTAGAGCACATGATAAATAGGGGAGGGGGAAAAATACAATGCTAAATCTCTGAGGGGGGGGAAGGGGCCTTGATGGTACCGGCAATGCAGAGAATTCATGGCCACAACCACAAACACCCCCAGCAGCCAGCCAGCGGCCCTCCAGCACAGATTACGGCATGTTCTTTGTCCCAGGAGGAGATGACCAAAAAAAGAGGCGGCATGCAGCTGTTGAGGAAACATCTCTGGCAGCAGACACAGCATGCAGGTTGTCAGCCAGACGGCCTCTTAATATCGGCAGCCGGGTGGCTGATTCGGCTCGCGAGGGCCACAGCGGTAGAAGCGGGGAAAATCAGAGCGGAGGCACACGCAAGCAGTCCGAGTCTCCAGGTGAAGTCCTGCGGTTTATTTCTCAGCTCCATTTTCATGTCGCAACAAAATATTTCATGGAGAGACTCCCATTAACAGATAAGAGTAGTTAAGCAGACTTAAAACTTTGAAAGTCCTTACATATTGTACCGTTTTTATAGTGCCTCACAAAGCAGCATACGTCGTAACTGCATGGCACAAAAGGCAAATATGCATCGTTCAAATTTTATTGTTATTATTATTAATTATTATTATTATTATTATTATTATTGCATGTGTGGACTGCAGAATACAAAATGTCATGTTGTTTATTGTGCAAATTTAAAACATGCACTGTATTTCCAGACCTCCAATGATAATGGTTTATCTCTGTCATTTAACTGTAATTCTTTACAGATGTCCAGACCTCCCAGTTCTATGCATGCACTGACTGCCACGCGAAAATCAAACAGCGTCTCTGGATAGGTGGAAACTGCAGGACAGGGCAGGCAAGAAACTAGTTACAGTGAAGAAACGGAAGCAAATTTCACAACAGTCGCATTAAGAAAACAGTGCCCAGCCTCTGACCCTGCGACCCCCCCCATTACCCCCTTTGACATCAGACAGCCTCATCCTGATCAGCTGACAAAGTGATTTATGAGGACGCTTGGTGGAAAGGCTCAAAAAGGGGAAAAGCAAATATTCTGAAGGCAGAGGCCCTCATTCCAGCGCTTCCAAGAATGTGAGATTCACTCCATCCTGTCACCCTGACGGAGCATGTCGCTTGCACCCTCAGCTCAGTCCTACATGCCGTCACGCTCCCTTTAACCCTATAAGTGCATCTCCATGGAATCAGAGGAGTTCCAAGCCCCTCACACAAATCTACACATGTGACATAAGAATGGCTTAACAGTTCCATTTGCTATAGTGATGAGAAGATGCAAGAAAAGTTTTTGGGTGGTGACTCATTAGTCTCAACCCACCCACCCCAAGATATAAAATGCTGCCAAGTCCTTTCCATAAGAGCAGCTTGATGCTCAGTTCCTAATTTATCAATCACTCCTTTCTAAAATGTTTTCATTTTCTCTCCACAAAAAGGCTGCCAGACATTACCTCATTGTTTTTTTTTTTGCAGTCACAGAAGCTGATTAGTTGGGTTTTATGCAAATTAAGAATTATTCTGGGCTGATATTACCTACACTGCCTCACTTCATTGCACAACACACTATGTTAAAAAGTCCACCATATACACCCCCCAAGATGCTATTAGACAATTAAAAAAAAAAGAGGAGGGAAAAAAAAAGATGTCAAGACATCAAACAGCCGACATAATTAAGCGGCCTGGCAGACAGCCAGTCCTGGCTCTCAAACAAAGATTTAACAACATTATATCCAGGAACAGCAGACACAGCTGCGCTAAATCCACTCTGCAATAGCACAGGATTAAATATCAATGCGATTGTAACCTCTACAGAACAATACAGAGCTATACAAACAAGCAAGTGGCTCACCAAGTCCAAGTCATCCTCTGCCCTTTTTGTTTATTTTGTTCATTAATACTACAATTAAGGTAGTCTGCAATGAGACAAATCACTTTCCTTAACCATTACAATAGTTTAACTAGATTGTCAAGCCATGACCTAAGTCTGTTTGGAAATGGCTGCTTTTAAAAGAAGGAACCAGCTTTGGAAAAAAGAAAAAAAAAAACCAAACACATAGTTTTGTGTCACTGTGTACAGTATACTGAATATGACTGGTGTCGCAACAAAGCCCCATTTCACCCGGCTTCATATTGATTCAGTCTTTAATTGCAGTATTTAGCCATTATGTGCTCTAACAGCAGTGTTTAAACTTTTTAATGATTTTGCTATTCAATGATGAACTGTATAGTGATTTCACTGAAAAAAAATACTTCTATAAAAATCTCAGGAAAATGCCTTGACTAAATTAAAAAATGTCTGTTGGAACAAACATTGCATATATGGAGGTTAAAAAAATGGTCAATCATATTTCTGACAAATGGTGGTAAGACAATGAGTCATTTAGAACTTTATAGTAACATTTCAGCATGTCCTGCGACACTTGAAAGGGAGAAATTTAGCCCCACTGGAGATTCTGGAAGAGCAAACATCAAAGGAGCTCTTTTGGCCCAAACTGGTCTTCCCTGGGATTTTCCAGAACGATTTCCTATCAGGAGGAAGCTGAAATGACTAGAAGTGACATTGCTGTTCTGAAGTGATCTCCTTGTAATACTGGAGAAACAGAGCAGAGAAACAGAGCAGAAAATTAGAGACCAACATTTTTCCCCCTTTCCTCTGGGAAAGAAACCTTCTGCTATATCCAAATTATGCAATGACCGGGTATGCATTTTTATAAAAATCTACTCTTTTATTCATGAAAGAAAGACTGCTTCAATTACTGTTAAACAAGAATATGCTTGTTTTCCTGATCATCCAATGCTCATTTTTTGAAGATTATTCACACAGAGTTGATATGAACAGTCAATGCTCTCTGATGCTGATTCTCCAACACAACCATGCAGGACACTGATCAGCAACCAGCTGCTCTCACGTCACCATTACATTTGGCATCAGGTTGTAACAGTAAAACGGGGAAGACAACACTAGACATGCTGCATTTAAACCATCTGAAAAAGTGACCGGTAACCTCACACACAAAAGTCTGGCATTTTGCATTCAATTGCAAAAAGACTCCAGATTCACCTGAGCTTCAGAATGGGTGCAGTGGATGTAATGCGATTGGGCCAAGGCTGTAGGGGAGGAAACACCCCCACCCCCTGTTTGACATTGGCTGGTCATGGCATTCCCTGCCAGCCCATCCAGACAGCCAGGGAGCTTAAGGGCAGCACTTGTCTGCAGAGCTCAATCATCCACCGAATGGCAGCTTTTTATATGAGACTCCAGCTGGAAGAGGACACTGACTGATAGGCATGTAATACACACCAGCAACAGTCATAACAGACTTTCCTTCAATGGCGTTGTGGGGCACGGGTGGGAGCGTTAGTGGAAATGGGAACTCATTCATATTTCTCTCCCATCCCCCCCCCCCCCCATCACTCACTGTCGTTCAGTTTCACTGCCGTCAAGTGGAGCAGGGCGTTGGACAACGGTGAAGAGGAGCGAGTCACGATATGGCAGGAGGGCGAACGCTAAGAAAGCAGCTTTACAATCGTGAAACTATGTTGCCATGCCAACATGACAACTTTCCGCTGACGGCAGTAGGCTCAATCAATGCATAACCCAAACACAAACATTAGCCACTATATCAACCTGTTTAAATTTTAAGGTATTTTATAATTGCACTGAATTTCCTCCTGCCTTTCGTGAAAAAGTGTGTGATGAATGCCTGTTCTATACCTGAGGGTGCCCGAAACAGAAAACTTTAATTACATAACTAAATTCGCAAAACATCATTCTGACACCAGACCTCGTAACAGTTTAACCGATACAGGGCAGAAGGATGAAACAGTAGCTTTACTGTCATTTTCAAAGAAACCAAGCATATCCAGGTAATCTAAAATTACCCATACAGAGCTACTGATACAGAAACAGATCTATGCCTGGACTGCTCTTGTAAGGAATGTTTAGCTGTTCATTTGCAGTGCCCATCCAGAGACACCCTGCCCACGAAGCTGTCAAAAATCACAAAACTACAATTTTATGTGTCATGGATGCAAACTGGACCCCACACATGTATGATAGCAGCTATTATCCAAGTCACTTTGACCTGTACAGCTTCTTCATCCTCTACATCCACAATCCTTGTGTTTTATTGTATTACCATGCATATTATCTTCTGTACCACTGTATTTTTCAAGCTACTGGAATCCTACATTTCTTTCAAGACTGAGTGAGTGGGTGAGTGAGTCTGTGACTGTCTGTCTGCCTGCATCCTCTGTCGTACTACAACGGCAACATTGCATTTAGCATCCTAAGAGCTAGTCCAGTAGCATGATTACTAAATATTGTCAATAAGGTAAATAATCCAGCTGGCTACAGAATCACAAACACTAGAATAGACTTCCCAATTCATATATGTTACTCACAAGTAGTTCCACATGACTGCTTTAGAAAAGCTAATGCAGCATCACTCTATGTTCAGCTACAACCGTGTCCTTGAATCCCCACTCCACTTACCTACAACATTGATTCAAAAGTCACAAATGATTAGCTCTGTTCATGGCCCAGCAGGCTTCGGTCCAACCGAGTGAAACACGGGCACATGCTGGAGACAACCAGACAGAATATTCCAGTAAATTAGATAAACCCAGTGACTAAATGAGATCACCATTTGACCAAGTATGTCTGCACAATGGGCACATGAATTGAGTAAATAGTTTATAATGAGAAACAGCTCTGCTAGTGTTATTTTTCCATTGGAACAATTGGTCCCTAAACACTAGTAATGCTGACATAATACATTTATACTGTGGATCTGCACTTAGGCATGCATATACATGGTGCAACAAGTACACATATACCGTCAGTCTCTGTGTACCAAAACACACTGCTCTCTCAAAGAAAGAAACCCGATAATCATGTTGGTGTACCCAAAAGAGGCGCCCCCCCTGCAGGTAAACACGCTTATGAGTGAATCCACAGCACCACCTAGCTCTCTGTTATCCTCAATGCTGAAACACAATGTTAAAACAAATATATACACGAGAATGATACACATAGAAATCGTACAAGTCTATGAATTTGAGTCTTCTCAATTATTTTAATTGTTAAACAGGAATTCCACATATATATTGAAGCTATTGACATCTTCAGAATGTCAGAAGGAGATGACACAAAGAATTGACAGCAACCTCAACTGTGGGACAAGAAAAACTCTATTTAAACTGACTAACAAAGCTAATTTTTCATGATGGCTTTGCATTGCAACCAAGGTCACTACCAGCTGATCCTTCCAAGTTGGTGATGGACTTTTTTTTTAGCAATGACTAAACCATTAATAATTGGCTAGGTTGGACTGCACTGTCACTACCACCTTGAGGACAGGTGTGTCTAATAGGGCACTAAGTAAGGCGATACTCCATGACACAGTACAAGGACACAGCATTAGGACAGTACCTCGGTTTCATCCCTGCTTATCATCTCACAGGCAGGAAGGAGGACAGACATGTAGAAGGGTTTAAAATCTTCTTGAATAACGCAAGAAAAGCAGACCATGACTTGACACACGGTACAGCTGTTCTACTGAGATGGAGCGCTACCTCATTTCCTGGTTGGGGGACTGGGACAGGGCAGAAGCTTCCCATTCTGCTACAAGCAGGGCAAACAAAGTACATCCATTTTGGACAGACCAAGATAGTTTAGTTATTTACTCCCCTAGCCAACAGCACTGCCCACCCTGCTCTCCCAACATAGTAACCAGCATCAACCTCCAGCCAAACATGGTAGCTCCATCTCCCAGTCCGACCAGGACGTGATCAAAGATGAGGAGTAGCCTTGGAAAAACATTTTGACTGAGAATGGAAAGGTGAATCCCACTGAGCAAAAGGATTTGTATCAGGTTACCTCCATAGACAGACATGGAAGAACTCCAGTACTCCACATGCATGAGCTCCCTCTTCCTCTCTGCCCATTAACCAGAATGATAACGGATCCAAAACAAGCTACAGTCCACGTAACGCTCTACTCACCCTGGAACTGCAGCTCCTGGACGGAGTATCTGCTCCAAAAAGCAGCGCACGTAGCTTATTTTTTTTAGCAGTTAGGATATGCCATAAAAGTTTATAATCAGGGCAAAGCAAGATGC
>JABFEB020000113.1:12000976-12012544 GCA_019775895.2 Stomatorhinus ivindoensis
AGCTGTAAATCTGGATGCCACTGACAGGAAGGCTGTTGCGAACCATTACCATAAATCTGACAAACGCTAATTTGATGGGAGGCTGTATCTGTCTGGTCTGAGGACAGTCTAGACAGTCTATTGAGAAAGTGGGCCTGTTTGTTCCCAGTAGCACCAGTGCGCCTGTTTGTTCCCAGTAGCACCATCTGGATATGGCAATAAGAGGTAACCAGTGTAATTCACGCGCACATCAAAGCGAGTAACATTGCCTTTGTCGAACATGAGTGCAAGCGTCCTCTGCCACTATCCTTAGCCACTTTCAGCAAGAAGACATAAATAAACTAAACTAGACAATAAGGTGGAGGGGATATGCCTACACTTAAGGGGGGGGGGGGGTTTAAAATGCTGTCTAGAATTAAATATCTAAAAATATCTAGATCTCAGAAGAGGTTTGGACACAGCTGACCATGAACCAAGATAGCATTAAGATATTGGGGTGCTAGTCACTGATGTACAGGTAAATGGGAAATGGGAAAGTAGGACCCCAATGCCGCATCAGAGACTCCCGCTATCTCAGGCCCGTGTTGCACTTCCAGTAGATACAGGAGAGCATTTGTGGGGCAGCCCTCAGAGTAAGGCGGGAGGGGGGGAGGGGTTGTAAAGATGCAGGGGGGAAGAAATATGATCCAACCAGCAGGTCCTACAGACGGTACTGTCTGGGAGCAGAGTACATAAGGAGAAGCCCACATAACAGGAATCATCTCCAAACAAAGGCAACACATTTTTCTGTCTGAGAGCCACGAAAGAAACCAATATGGACTTCATGACAATAATTAATAATGCAGTTCATTTAAAAAAATAATAAAATAAAATAAAAAAAGGGGGGTGCGGACTCGCCCCAGTGAAGGGCCACCCACAGCTGCTTTTTCATGTTTCTCCTCCCTTCACACCCCCCTCCCCCCCTGAGCATTCACAGCCACACAGAGGGTGTCCTCTTCAGCATTACCGCACGCCAGGGAGGGAGGGAGCCAGGGAGTGCAGGGAGGGCTGATGGCCGGCTGCGACGCAGGAGTGATCGCGAGGCATTTAGGAATATAAATCTTGTAATGGGGAAGGGTGATTAGCCCGAACATATTAGCATAATGCGTCAAAACCTTTAGTTTTCCAACACAATATAGCCGAAAAGATGTTTTCTGCACCGAGATGGAGGATCAAAGCCAGAGGGGCCCCCTTTTGAAGCACCCTAGATACAAATGCAAGGGCCCGGGGGAAGAGTGCCAACTCGGAGACACGGGGGGCTTGGGCCCCGACGTTGGCCAGAATGCATGTTTATGCGGCATCTCTATGTATCACAGATAGGCCTAATTTTTAATAAAAACAAATCTTTGGCCCCCGCTTCTACTAAAGTGTGGGAAAGTTTTAAAGATAAACACATTTCCGTCAAACACAAAAGACACGCTCTAACAGCCCTTTAGAGGGCCATTGTTAAAAAAGATAGGCATCAACTGCAAAATAAATGAGTTTTTGGAAATTTTGCATTGTGACCAAGAACTGTTTTAGCATGGCAGAATGAATTTTATTCTGCCAAATTCGCTTTATGCAAATTGACTCTGGACATTTGATTTCTTAATGAACAGGATTCCTAATGGTGTTCCATACAAACAGGTCACAAAAGGCTTTCAGCACACAAGCAGCTCCTCTAATACATTAGAAATGTGGGAGGGATGGCTTAGATCACAGAAGCTGGTTATGGACAAATAGCGGAAAACGAAGAAATTAAAGAACATTTTAGCATGAAAAAAGTAAGAGCAGAACTTAAAGAAATTCAATATTTTTGTCTCAACCTTGTTTTTTTTTTTTTTTTTTTAAAGTATTTTAAAAATACATTCCAATGCTTTAGTCTCACCAATTGGAATATTCAAGGCTTTACACTAGCAGAAAAACAGAAATTAAACGTTTGCAGATTATTAAACCGTGTTATGCTTTAAGTTTCCTCTAGTGAAGAAGGTTGACATGAATTAAGTGAGACAACATACCAGAATGGCAAAATATTCATATATAATCCAGACCAAATTGATTTTACAGTAACTGGTAATACTGTATGTATATTTTATTTGAGCGACAAGACGTAAATAAACCTGTTATGTGGCCAAACTAATTGCTACATAACAGGAAGTGTTATCAACTTTAATTAGTAGCTAAATACCAGCAGTTGTAGGGACGGGGTCCTTACAGCCGCCACAGACAGTGTTTAAACCTTACAACCATCACTGGATACATAACCATGCATACGTCTTATCTCAAACTACACAAAATACTGATGCATGTGTTGTTGGTTCCAAACGCGCTTACCCAGATTGTTCCTGAAGCCATACACATCCTGGGCTGGGCTCCCTCACCATACGGCCATGAGAGGAGATGCAGCTGGTTCTTAGCAGCCAGCTCAACACTTACAATATATATTTTTTTTTTTAATATAAGAGTGCAACAAGAAAAAAAAAACTAAACATGTCAAATGGTATTTTAAGATTTTCCTCCCTTTTGAAATAAATGTTTGTATGTTTTGTAGTCCATTCCATCACTTCATTAAAATGACTTAGGCCCTTGGGTAATCAACGATCAATGACTAATTGGGAATAAAAATAGTAATAAAAAAAGAACAGATGTATTGTGACTAGGAGACAGGAACAAGTTAGAAATTTCCAATTCTTTTGGGACCATGAAAAAAACCTGGATCCACAACTTTATGACCCCTTTAATGAATATAACTATGTTGTGTTTTTCTCTGATAACTAACTGCAGCAGGCCTTTCAAGCTCTGCTGTATTTGGCTGTGCTTTTCATATTTTCCTCCCCTCGATTTATTTTCTATGACCATTTCTGGAATCCAAAGTGCCACTGGATCTGAAACTCATCCCAAGGAAAAGCAGTGCATGTGGCAGAACACACCCTGGACAGGAGGAGCAGTGCATGTGGCAGAACACACCCTGGACAGGAAGAGCAGTGCATGTGGTAGAGAACACCCTAGACAGGAGGAGCAGTGCATGTAGCAGAGAATACCCTAGACAGGAGGAGCAGTGCATGTGGCAGAGAACACACCCTAGACAGGAGGAGCAGTGCATGTGGCAGAGAACACACCCTAGACAGGAGGAGCAGTGCATGTGGCAAAGAACACCCTGGACAGGAGGAGCAGTGCATGTGGCAAAGAACACCCTGGACAGGAGGAGCAGTGCATGTGGCAGAGAACACCCTGGACAGGAGGAGCAGTGCATGTGGCAGAGAACACCCTAGACAGGAGGAGCAGTGCATGTGGCAGAGAACACCCTGGACAGGATGGATGTCCACCTGAGAGCACTTCGACCACTTCACTCTTCAAAATCAACACAGAAAAAACCCCACTGATGAATGTAGTCGTCAGGCGATGAAATCAAACGGTGATGAAAGGTTTTAGCTTAATGCCCACTGTTTATTCAAAACAGCTCAGGAAGCAAGTTGTTTACGATGACAGCGACCTAAAGGCTCTGGCAAAATTCTGAGATGAGTCTGTACATCAAAGAACTGAAAGCTGCTGCTTATTACATATTACATTACATCATTTTATATTATATCATGTTATATATTTGCACTGTTCTGCTTGTCCTATGAAAATACTTTGTGTTTCCAACCAGCAAATTTTGGCCTGCTCCAACCACATCCTAAATATTGTGTCCAAAAAACATGGCTTTTGATGAGGACTAGGGGTCTGCCACCAAGGCTGAAGGCTCCTGAGCTATAAAATTAAAGGGAACTCCATGAAATTAAAAATAAAAACAAAACACTTTGGGGTCCTGTTGCTACTGACTGTGTGTGTGTGGATTATGTTTGTATTACATTGTGGGGACCAAATGTCCCCCACAATGCAATCAAAACCTGTTATTTTTACATTGTGGAGACCATTTTTCAGGTCCCCACAAAGATCTGTGAATGCAATCAATAAAGTAAAAATGGCAAAGTATCAAATTTGTTTGGTTACTTATGATTAAGGTTAGGGCTGGGTAGGGGTTAAGGTTGTTATGTTGGGATTAGAGTAATTGTAAAGATATAATTACAAACCTGTGTGTGTGTGTATATATGTGTGTGTGTGTGTGTGTGTGTGTGTGTGTGTGTATGTATGTGTCCTTTTTCTAACCTTTTGGACAAATCACAATACATCCCTGGACCACAGTTTGCAAAAATCACACGCCATGTTTAATCCCTCCCCTTTTCAATCCTTGCTTGACCCAATGATAATACTAAATGATAACTCTATATATGACATTATTTTTGCATTCTGCCAAAAGCAATATCTACTATTCCAGCATTACTTTCTCCTTGTAAATGTGCACAAATAATGTAACATTTGTGTAATGTAACACAATCTAATATGAGTCAGATGCAAACCATACTGGCAGCATTTTCAATTATTCAGAACTGTACTGTGTCAGGCTAATTATGCAAAGGACCTATACCCCTTCGATGGTTGTGAGTACGTTCCCTCCAAACTGTGTCTAGTTCCTGTCCAAAAGAGAAAGAGGACTGTTTGAGGGTTGTCAATAATGGAGACCATTGTGGCTTCACTCAGTCGCCTTTGCTTCAAAGAGCTTCCGGAGTTCTTGCTGGGTGCAGCTGAATGCCTACAAAGTCCACCCCCCACCAAAGAGCTGAGTTTGGGTAAAAGGGGTAGAGGGTGCCTGCCACCCCCCACCAAAGAGCTGAGTTTGGGTAAAAGGGGTAGAGGGTGCCTGCCACCCCCCACCAAAGAGTCAATTAGACAAAAATGCATCACAAAAAAAAAATCTAGCATTGTTTTCATTAAGAACCCGCAACAGCTTGCAAACCCACTTTTCTCCACAACACTGCCCCTCAGATGAACTAGGTTAAAGGGAACATATGAGTGTCTTAACTAAAAAACTTTGACCTACTTTTTAATTTACTTTGATTAAATAAACAACAGTTAAACTTATTAAAGCATTTTGACCACCCCAGTACCAAGTAAAGTCTTGCTTGATTATTTATATAGTACTAGTATCTTTTATTATTTGGAAAATTATACTTACAGGGGTCCAGATAAATCGGCATGGTTTGTTAATCACTTATAATAAAAACAAATTCTATACAAATTTATCATTTCATTGTATTTAATATATTTATTGCAGCTCCAGATAGACAGATACATTTTATTGATCCTAAGGAGAAAGTCAATAATTATTCTGAATAACCAGCAGAGACCAAAGATCTTGATGTGCAATTACCATCTTTTACCACATGGCATCTCAGTGCCTCAGGTTCAGTGGAAAAGCCTAAAGCCCTGTTATATGGAGATGCAGTGCCACCTGCTGGTTGATTTTCACAAAAAAAAAACAAGAGAAAAACTTGAAAGCATGCTTAGAAGAGATCCCCAGACCACCACAAAGTACCAAACATATGGAAAGAATAAAAATGCTTCATAATGTGAAGAGATGAATGATGGAAATTATTTTATGGGATTTTCCTGGGATGAATGCAAGAGGGCCGGGTTTGTGATTCACTATTTAATCCCAGTTAACAGGTGGGGGCAAGATGGTGGTTTCTCAGCTCCAGCCAACACCGGCAGTATACAGCATTCTGCATATTAAGCAAGTTAATACTGATTTTTGATTTCTTCTTTGAAACTGCGGTTCATTTATATGGATTTCTCTAATTAATAGAAAAACATTTAAACAGAGAGAGTGTTTAATTTTTTATGTTGGGGGATGGGGGGGTCAGCTTACCTAGCAGAAGTTATTCATGTAAGGAATAAACACCCTGCGTTTCTCAGGAAAGGATAGATATCCTGCAGGATAGCGTGGCAGATTCCAGCCAACAGCTGTATTCAATAATGAGGTGCAAACATTCAAGTGGATATCTAAAAATACCACCGTCTAAGTGTCATCACCTTAAGAGACATGCTCTTATCCATCTAAACCAGGGGGGCCCAGCTCCAGTCCCGGAGGGCCAGAGCTCTGCACATTTTTGGGTCTCCTGTCATTTAACACACCTGATTCAACTCCTTGTGCTAATTACCAAACAGCCCGTGAGCAGAATCATTTACGGTGGAACAGGGAAAGAACTAAGCTACACAGGGCTCCGGCCCCCCAGGACTGCAGTTGGGCATCCCTGATATAAACCCTGCATTTCCCTGAATACAAGACACTGGGAAAAGCAGAGGAACAGGTTATCCAAGCTCCGATGAGCAAATTATTATTTTATTATTAAGAGTTTTGCTAAAACTTCTCTCATAAGACTTTAATTGAAGACCACAAAAAATGGAGTAAAGATTAATTGTGGTAAAGGTAAAGTAAAAGCCAGCAATCATTTGGTTAAATCTTAGTTATAAGTTACAGAAGATGTAACTCTTTTCTGTGTCTTCTCTAATGTCACCAGCATTCCCCAGTTCTGTTTTAGGAAAATCCTCCATGAGCCTCTTCTCCAGTAGCTGTAAATCATACAGGTACCAAGCGCTCTCTGTACGTTACCCACAAGCAGCTGCTCACTAGCTTACATTCACCCAGCCAACACTGCTAAAGTTCGAGGTAACAAAATCTCAGGAGCCAATTCGTTATTCCCACTACTATAACTTCTCAAAAGTCATCCACGTGACAGTTGACATAAACATATTTCCCAAAATATTAATTCAACAAATATCAATAAAAACATATCCATCATTTCGTTCCGTCAACCCATAGAGTTATCTGCCCCCCTCCCACTGAAGAGCCACCCCATGTTTTACAGCCTTTTCAGGAACTTCTTGCACATTCGTTCAGCAGATACTTTCATCTAAAACAACAAGCAGCTGAAAAAGCAGCGTCAGTCTCTCAAGGAGTTGGAGTTAAAGCTCTTGCTCAAAAGCAAATTATAAAAGCAAGAGTAAATCACTCTGCCCAATACAGGATTTGAACCAACAATCTTCTGCTCACAGGATTGAACCCAGTTCCTTCAGTACGGCAATAGAGACCTTCAACCAAATTAACTATCCAGGTCTTTGGCGAAAATATGATACTCTTCAAAAATCTGCATGTCATCCTTGTGTAGGGGCCATGCAAACCTACTCTGTATTGTTCCCATTTTAGCACATGTGTATCCATAGCGAGCTGATACCCCTCCACCCACAGCAATGATAAATACACTTAGTCTGGTTCTTAACAAAAAGCAAACAAACATAGATAGAATGCTGAATTTGAAATGCGTGATATGTTTATCTCGTACTAATGTTCATGAAAATGATAGTGGGGATAAAGCAAGAGCAACTCCAAATATTCAAGAGGATGTATTTTCAACAGAAATGTGGCAGTCTGTAGCAAATCTAAAAGCAGCTGATGGTAATGAGACAAGAAAAATCAAATGAAGTCAAATATCAAAAAGATTAGCAGGACTTAAATTCAGCAACTGCTCATTGTCATGACATGGTTGCAGGCGAGACACTCAACCCAGCCATCAGTGTGCCAGCACCTTCAAAGCCAGCCTCAACTCGTCAGAGCCACCCACATTCTGTAAATGAACCGTTACACAAGTCAACCTTAGCCATGAGTTTATGAGTAAGTGACTTAATATGGTTATTCTAATCATTAAGTTTATGGTCATTAAATAAAACTCATGGAAATGGTTAATTCTTTGGACTTCAGTCCACATAAACGTACCCAGCTGACTTGATCAATACGTTACATAAGAGCAAGGCCCACTCCAAACACAACATATGCATACTGGCAAAACAGCTCGTCACCTTAGTACAAATAACAGTGAGCTGACAAACCTTTGGCTTTCACATGTAAAAAGACTGAAAAGTAGTAGCACAACATAGTCTAGAATCTGAAATTATGGAGGATGTTTTGTGACAATGTTCAATAAATAATTAAAAGTCATTTTCTTTATTATAAATTGTCATTTAAATGATTATTTAACTCACAATTTAAAGGTTACCCTCAACAAATATGTCATTTAACTTGTTAAACCATTATTTAAATTTTATTTGAACAGCTTAACAGTTTCCCTAATGTTACCCTAATGTTAGGAGAGTTTATTTAAGATTTTGGGAAGGTAGGATGTGATACACCCCCAGGACATTATTATAAATGAGGATTTAATGGATTAGGTGAGATCGATCTGTTGTGACTTCATTCGCAATGTAATCAGATATTAGATTTCGTTTATAACCCGCCTACTGAATTTGATGGGTGATTTTGACAGATGATTTTAATGTTTAATGGTATAATTTTAACTGTAATTTAAATAATGGTTTAAACAACAAGTTAAATGACATATTTATAAATAACCATTTAAATGACATTTAAATATATTTATTGAATATCGTCACAAAACCCTCCTTACTAAATAAGGAAAGTTTTGGAATATTGGCGCATCCTCTAGAAATACACAAGAAAATGGCCAAACTTGTCAAAAATGTACCCTGTCCTGGCTGCCAAGACAAGCACAGGTGAAGCCATATGGACTCACTAAAAAACAGGAAACATGTGTATAGCACACAGAAAAGAGCAAAACACAAGCAGGTCAATAGAGGAAACAGATCAGTTCTCCCAAAAGCCCAGGGACAAAGGCAGTGAGAATAAAGAGCTTGACAGGCAAGAGAAAGAGTGGGTTCCATGACACATGGAAGATATGCACTGCATGCCCATTTTAAGAAATGCTGATGGTGTGCAACGCAATTTGCAATTTAGGTTAGAATGAGCGCTTACAGATTCCGACATTCCAGATGGGCTTTTCATTCTTTAGAAAGTCAAAAGAAACTGCAAAGGAAACCATTGCTGTGACGTACACATAGGAATGGATAAGAATGGATTGGAATGGATAGGAATAGGTGGAGGAGAACTTTTACAGATTATAGAACAGAGCAAGTGCCAAAACAGTACAGCCATTAACCACCATGAAAGAAGAGCAACATAAGAGATTAACTTAAAAAAACGTAAGAAAAAAAAATCAGAGTTGCACATATTCAGAGAAACATTTTGCTTTAAAGAAGTGTGAGAACAAAGCATTTAGAGATATGGATCGATACACAAGTGGGGACCCGAAAGCTAAATCACTTTGGAGGATACACACTGATAATACACTCAGAGGGACTGTCGTTACCAATTATATCAACATACACAAGTTTTATTACACATCATGCTAGTCAGAATGACAGTTATTGTACAGCAAAACTGTAGAGATAAGAGTTCCCGGGAGTGCATATTTCTCTTTTTCATTAACGGAATCGAAATGACCTTGACGGTGATGTCCCTGGCTGACAGGTGAGCGGAGATTTGCACACATTGACATCTGAATCACAGAAAAGCAAATAAGAAAATGAAAGAAAGTCCCTCCATTTTAACGAAAAGGAAAAGCAGCTTGTGGAAGCAACATGTTCTGCCTTTGCGATTAATTTAGATGAAACCCTTCAAAATTTTGGCAGAGCCATTCAAGAAGTAGCCATCCTACAGTGCAGGAATCCCCACCACATACCCCTGCATTGGTGAGTGGTTTGGCCCAATTACAAGGGGGCTTCTCCGGGACGGGCCCAATTGAACCCGAACAGCTGAAGTACTGTACAAATCATTGTGTTGTTTGTATCATCCATTTGCTGACATTTAAACCTTGGATTTGGAACCAATAAGTGGTGTGAAAAGGCTAAAAATCCATGCCCAGTCCAGGCACTCCCACACACACAAATTTCAGTGGCTTCAGAATAAATGGGGGAGGTCAAGGAAACCAAAATCCTATTTGTAAATCACTACGATCATTAAATTTGACCACATTCTCAAGGAAGTAAGTGGTCAAGGAGGTTAAAGGGGGGGTCTGAGAAACATCACTCATGGTGTTTTGTTTTTACAAACAAGGAATCTGACAAAACCTTAAAACCCTTAGAATGTTAATACCTTTGGTAGGAATATGACATCCTACCAACACCAAGTATTTGCCATCACAAGCATGGATTATTCACCAATAAATCTAGCACTTGATATTAATTCCATAATGGTCTTGCTTCTGCAATTTTTTATTAACATTTACCATTTCCATGAATATATAGCAAACAAATCCAGTTTGCATAAGGCATTTTTATGTTGCCATTTCAGAGGATGCCAACCAAAAAATTTCAGGAGGTCTAGCTGCAATAGCCTGGACCAAAATAAAGAGAAAGACAGCAGACATGAGGTACTGGTAGGTACTGTATGGAAGCTACTCCGAAGCTTCATTTGCATGCACCTCCCAAGGCAACAACTCAAATCAGCAACTCCATGTGAAACTGGTGAAGAGCCATAAGAAGGCAAGAGTTCCACTATGACCGCAACAATCAAGGAGAGAGAAAAAAGAGAAAAAACTGTTCTGAGAGGTAGCTCTAAACAAAAGAAGGCAAAGAGGGACTTTGGAGATGCCGATGTGCAAGTGGAAACAAGACAACACTATTGCTTACTTCCATCAGTGCTGAAAGTTCTCCACTTCAAATTGAAACTAAATAAAGGTTTAATAATTACCCATTACTCATATTATGCAAATATTAAAATAGTACAAAATGTATAACTGACATAGAATTACAATAAAACACACATCTATACAACCACATGTTCCTCTATAAAGGCAACCTATACATGTTTAAGCACTACTATGTTAACGAAAATCTTCAGAAGAGTATTGGGAGCCTGCAGGATTTCTTGTTTAAACCAGGGACCTTAAACCTGACAAGCTATCCGGTTAACCAAGAAGTCCAGCTTTGTTATATAAGCATGTTCTAATACACATAACAGAAAACCCCAGACATTCCTAACCACAGCCCAACCCTCCCCCTTCTCCACCAATATTCTCCACCATTACCTCAACAGGAATGAAGCACAGTGGGTCGAGTAGCGACAAGCCAATATGCTGACATACTGAACAGAAACTATTAAGCGAGGGTCAGGTGGACGGCCTTCCTCATCCAAACAGGGCATGATGTCACACAACTTGATTAAACAAAATGAAAAGAATACTCCAGATACAACTATTTGGCTGTATTGCTGAGACCACAAGTTTCACAAGAAAATGTCATAAATATTTGAACCAGCTAATCAGGTACTATGACTACAATCATTGTGCACATTACTGATTGACAAAATAAGCAAACACTTTAACAGCATTTCCTGTCCTTTTTTCTGCCACAGCACACTTTCCATTAGACAGCATTTTCCGACCGGTGCATAGCACACCGGCTGAAACAGACTGGGCTTTACTACACCAAGTCCTTTATCACATTATGCAAATACATATTAGCATTGATGATCTGCTGCTTATAGCAAATACATTGTATAAATAGATAGATAAATGAAATCGTGTTCAGTCTTTCAGATTCCCATTGGAATGTACATGCCATAACATCTTTCTATGCAAGATTACTTAAGTAATTATGATGTATTGCTCAATAAAGTATATATATCAGCCAGAGGACAGGCCTGGAGCAACAAATAGACAATTATACAAAACAAGTTTTAAATGATGCCTTGTTATGGAAACTGTAGCGGCGGCACTCCGGCTCCGTTTCACTCTTCTGTACCACCTTTAGAAGTTAGTCTAACAACTTTTTGTAACG
>JABFEB020000113.1:12022731-12039594 GCA_019775895.2 Stomatorhinus ivindoensis
ATGGCAACATCTGGTGGATATTTTGTGTCAATAGCCCACTTAGAAATCCCCTTACTGATAAAAATGTTGACGTGTTCGATACTTATTTTCCCGTCTGTAAGTATATTGAATACATTTGGATTGAAACTGAAATTAAACTGAAGAGATTAGTGCAAGTGCACTATAATATGTGAAGTATAAAAGAAAAAAGGAATTCAAACTGTACCCAAAATTAATTGTACCTAAATTAGGGCTAGGTAATATCATATTGATTTATCGCACATGCCCAATAATCACCAGGCCTTCAGATGACAGGCAAAAGCAGTAGTAATTTTTGTAGTTTATAGTCTGATGCATTCATTAAACACAAGGATATGCTGAATACTGATTACTACATTTTGGGTGTCATAAAATGCCTTATTAATATTTTACTCATACCACTATTCTGTTTAAACTGTAGGTATAAATATGCATCCATACAGTACCGAGAATCTGGCAACCAGCCAAATACTTCACCTGTCGAGCCCTGGTGATTATTATGCATGCATGATGTAATTTCGATATGATACCACCCAGCCCTAAGCTATACAGAACTTATCTACCAAGACAGTCTGTCTTTACTGGGAAAGGCAAGTCAGAAGTTCACTTTCAGGGTAATTCACCAAAACGTCTGGTACATCAACAATTCAATCGTATTTGAAATTTTATCAAGGACAAATTTCAAATAAACTTAAAGAATATTTTAATGACAATCATGACAACAAAAATATACATATAAAATTAACAGCAGCAGCATAATCAGATTCTCTTACACCTGTTGCCATGAGTTGTGCCAACAGACAACACATTGTTGACAAAACACTCAGTTTTGCTCAAAATTATCTGTATGGAATTAAAAACATTTCCATACAGTAAAAGATGAATGTCTTCTGGTGATCATTTCTTGTTAGTCTTATTTGTTTTTGTTAAATTTCTAGCAAACATCATACACTATGACTGAGCAAGAACACATGCAGAGCTTGTGTAAAAACAGCAACTTCAGAATGAATAAACTACACACGTAGAAAATGGAAAAATTACAACTAATTATATTGCTGATAAATATTTAAAATGGCTGACCTATTATTTGATTTTATAATTATTTGTGAATTTATGCATATTTTTGAGTAAACGAATACTCAACAATGCTGATTCATTCCTACCCCAGAGCATGTCACCACATTTAAAACTTGTCAAAAACATGCTGATCGATGACTTCTTGGACCATATCAAATTCCTGCGTGGCACAGTACACTGTTTCTACTGCTCTATGCATCAAGGGACACCCAAAATGACATTATGAGATAACTATTCTACAGAACTAGCCTATTAGGAGTTCTCATTTCAGGAGTTCTCACCCATGATAATCTGCATGTAATCATCCAGCATTTATACCCTGCAGTCTAATGTAATCTCCACACCTCTGTTCAACAGCAATCTCGTCAACCAAAGTGTTTTTCATCTTCATATTTAAGCAAGATAAAGTCTACGCTTTTCATTATAGTTTTTACTTAAAACAAAAGCAGTGAACCAAATTCAATAATATTGGTTTAAGCATAGGAGCATTCATAAAAGTACTGATGTTTTATAATGGCGGAATTTACCCAGGTAGGATACCACTAATAAGGGATATTTTCTCTGTGCTTCTTGTTCTTACTGGAGTGGGCCAAGGTCAGTAGTGTGATGAAGGATCTGTGCTATACATTTTTTAGGTTACTGACAACATCATGCATTGAAGAGGCACTTCGAGTACAATACTTACAACTTGATTTTTTTATGCCAGTGCTCAGCTTCTGTAAATATTTAATATAGATATCAGTTACCTTCAACATGACCCCATAAAATGTGAAATATCAGGTAAACAATTACTTATTGTTTCTTTAATCAATCAACTATAATATGTTTAGGGATCTAGTAAATTATCAATCACATACAAGGTAAACCAGGAAATTAAACAAAACACACAAACAAAACATTCTAGACACACATATATCTTACACTGGATGACGATTCTGTTACAAAACTGACGTCTTGTCAGTAAATTTGGAAAAACCCTTCATAAAAATGTCTTAATTGCAAGAACATTAAAGAAATAAATCGCAGCAAGGTGAATTCGTTATTCTTGTAAATACTACGTAAATCAGTCCTTAAAGGGCAGCTCCAAAACTTCATATTGCCGTATAGCATAAACGCAATATATATATACAATCAGCGCATTAATACCAAACATTTCAGTTCGTTATTTTGCATACTAAATGACACAACCGAATTACTTTTCGACCAAGGAGTGAATATTAAATAAGTAACATGTATGTATGCAGTCATTACTATGATATTGTAGTATCAATGGGAAAAAGAGAAACAGTATAGTATTTTACTTTTTTAAATAATAAGTAATGTGTGCTTTACGAATTTTATACTTAACTGATTCCAATCGGGAAATTTTACTTGTCAAACTATTCAATTGAAAAATTATAATAATAGTTACGACCTCACTTTTTACTATTTTTGACATTCTATCCGACATTGAATGATATGCCTATGTCAATCCAAAAGGCACAGTGTATGTGAAGCTCGCATTTAAACCTCTTTTACTGGGACGTAACTATTTCCGTGCCAGTGGCTATACGATAAGTGTAGTATATTATAGTATAATTTACTGTTGGCAAATAAGGTTTGTTATTGTTAACTTTGTTCAGATGTTGGCACAAACAAATTCACACCGGTTAAAACACTCTGAAATTGATCGAATGGTGTGACAAAGACGACGACACTTCAACATCGTTCATACACGAGCATAGTTAAATTGACGTTCATTCAATGGATGGAGTGGAAAAAACAAAACAAAAACAAAGGGAAAAGACGTGAGAAATGAAAAAATACCATACCAGATAATCCATGTATCTGCTTTGTTAGTAGTTAAGCGTAGCCGTATTCTTCCAAATAGATAAGTCGTAAAGGCAGATTAGCTTCTTGCTTGAGTATGTTGTGTATGACGGATGCATTCAAAACACTGTATTGTCAGCACGGTGCTTTGTATTCCCCGCCTTTTCACACAAAACAGAATCGATATTATAATTCCTTGAGCTGCTGGCTGCTATGGCTGAAAGCTTGATCGTGCGACCAAATGTTAACGCAGCGGTCTTTAGATCTTCTTACAATTGAAAGTCCAAAACCCCAGGACGGTACTCCGTCTGCCGCCCCTTTGGTCACGCAGTAAGTGGCGCGTTTGGGTTTTTTTTGCAAAATACAATGTTACAGGAACTGTAGATCCTCGCTTTTCTTTTGCGTGGGGTAGTCATCTGATCAGGAGAGGAGGCACGCAGCAGTGCACGCCTCTATCAGCTGTGAAGCCGCGTCCTGCGCTCCTCCCTGTCATGTGACGATGGTCTTTTGTATTTTTTCTCTTTCCTTTCTCGGTTCGCCTGCGCTGTACTTTTACTTTAACAGGGTGTTTTTCGAGCTGCTTAGTTTGATGTTTTGCAAAATATCTTGCATAACGCCTTCTTTTATGAACTAGACGATGTTAGAGATCAGTTTACCTGTGATCACCGTTTTATAAGATTTCCAATAACACGTACGTTCAGGCAGACTGCCCGTTAAATTATTTTCAATTCGTACCATTATATATGAATTCATATACTAATAACAAACCCACTGTGATAGATATATGATAGAAACATACATGCAGTTTATTCTGTACGTGGTTCAGTGGCTGAAGATGCTGTGTCAGATTGGAATGTCATCTGTTTAAATCCCAGGCTCAGTACAGTGATTTCAGCATTGGCCCCCTTTTAAATCCTTTAAAATGGATGTTGTGAACCAAAGTATTTTACTTAGTAGGATTTTAAAATAGAGCTTGGAATAATGCTCCCTGGGTGCTATATTAAAGGCCTTTGTGTTTGTTTTGATTGCTGGTATCTTGTTTGCTGATTTTGCTGATCTGGTTTTCTAGTTGTTGAACTCAGCTGTTGATGTTATAGACTGTTACCCTCAACCGTGTACACTTAGCCAAGATTGTTATTAGTAAAACAACTGCACTTTGTTGCACAATGACCAGTCTATCTATGTAAATCCACTGTGGAAGCCTTGGCTCAGCTAAATGTCTCCTTGTTCTCACTGCACGTTTCCTGTGCTTCCAGTACATATCTCAATCTACCCTCTACAACTCCAGGTTATGCTGGTTCCAGAGACCCTGAGATCCCCCTTTGGCCTTTTTATGACTTGACTCACAGTGGAGGATGACCTTTTGGACACTGGGGCGCCGTCACCCTCAGTACCCCCATCAACTGAGGGTACCCCTCTCAATACCATCATGTATGAGAGTGTGAGAAATGTCTTGAATGCTAGTGTCCTCATTACCGGCCCAGCAGGGAAGTGTCCTAATTCTGTTGGGGAATTCCCTGAACTGCTAGGTGTCCTGATACTACAGAGGGATCGGCTGTTGTTTGAGGCCTTGTGGGATGCATCCCTGCAGCTCCAGCACAGGATATTGCAGTCCCAGCAGACCTACCAGTCATACACCACTCACTGTTCATCTGCAAATGGTTGTTCCTTTTCCTAGTCAAGGATAAAGAGGTTGACCTGGAAGGTGAACCCCCCTCCGTGCCTGCCAAACTGCATTCTGACCTTTTTCAGCAAGTGATAAGCGCAGATTCCTTTGCCAATAACCGACTAGGTTAAGCTCAGTTAGAGAGAGGCCTGATGTCAGTTCTGAGAGTTCTCCCGTAAGTTTTTGGCCAACTTTCATTGACCCTACACCATCATCAAACGTTAGTCCAATGAAATATCAGGTCTGGCAACCCTGCTGCTGTTCCATCAAAAAGATATATAACATTAAGTAAGATATATATCAGTCTGCCAAAGCAGTGGCTTAAACCATGGCACCTCCTATTCACAATCAGCATGGGGAGCCTGTAGCTTGCCCACATTAGCCAGCTCCTGCAGGAGCTTCATACATCCATACACACATACATACATACATAGGCCATACATGCCTGCACTCTCAAAATCCTGTGGAGGAGGCCAAGAGCTGGGTGGAGCAACTTGTTTACCTCTGCAAGGTGCTCGACTTCAGCAAATCCCACAAAATGGCTGTGAGGTGCTTTCCCCAACCATTACTGAGCATTCCTGAGACTGTCCAGGCGTTATTGTTTCTAGCCATGCCCCTCTCAGGCCTAATGTAGAAAGGAAAGCCTGACCATATTCGGTGGGCTGACGATGTCGAATTTACCTTCTAGCAGTTGAATAGTGCCCTTATCACGGAAATGGTTCTCCACACCCCTCAAAGTTAATCTCCACACAGAAAGGACCCAGGACCTTCTTGCTGTAAGGTAGCAGCAATAACCACTGCACCACCACAACACCCTACTCCCATGTCATACACAGCAATAATAGGAACCCACATATTCTGTTTTCTTATGTTAAGAGACTGCAAAACCCTGATTACAATTTTTCTGCTTTACCAGAAATCTGTAATTCTTTCCTTGAATTTTTTGAATCCAAAATTTCTGCCATCTGTGAATCTCTTGACTCAAGCTACTTAAATGCAGATTTAGTTTTCTCCCAAGATGCCAGCTCCAACTAGCTGTTTAAATAACTTCTCCCTCTCCTCACAACCATATTCAATCTATCCTTAGCCTATGCTCAAGTTTTCATTAGTTTTCAAATTAGTAGCTGTTACCCCCATTCTTAAAAATCCTGGTCTGGACCCAACTAACCTTGGTAACTACTGCCCGATTTCAAATCATCCTTTCTTTTTAAAAATTCAGGAATGTATAGTTACTTCCAGCATCATCTGCAGGTAATACCTCAGGGAATCCACTGCCAACTTTGTGGTTAGGCACTCCTGTTCCACTGTAGAGTACTTCTTCTCCCTTAAACACATTTTGTGACTCAAGAATGCTACAGGCTGGCACTCACCCTTAACTTCCTGCAACACTACTGCTCCAAGGCAAACCCCTGAAGCATCAGTCTGGAATATGAGCTGTCGATCAAAATCTGCGCTTAAGAGGACTGATTCACTACAAAGTTCCCCTTTCAAGGTATGGTATGCCTTTTCACATTGCTCTGTCTACAGTACCTTATTGAAAGCAGAGTTCTTGGTGAGGTCAGTTAAAACAAAGTTTCTAGCAACAAATTAAGGGATGAACCTTCAATACAATCTCAGTAAGCCCAAAGAAGATCTCACTTTCTTTTTAGCTGTAGGCAGGCTACACTTGTGAATAGCCTCCACCGTTTCTTAGGGTTCTTAGGGTTAATGGTGAGGTCCCTCATTTGCCCCAGCACCTGCACTAGTTGCTTGCAGTGGTCCTTGCAGGTGTTACTAAAGATAACCACATCATCCAAGTATGCTCCAGGGAATGTACATAGGTCTTTCAATACTCTGTCCATCAGTGTTTGAAATCTGGCTGGCATCCCCTGCAGACCAAATGGCATGACACAGAAATGGTACAATCCAACAGGTGATTTTAAAGCGGTCAGTTCCTTTGTCCTCTCTGTTAACGGAACTTGCCAGTACCCTTTGTACGAATCCAGTGATGTAATGTACTTGGCTTTGCCTAACCATTCAATTAAGTCATCAGTCCTGGGCATTGGGTATGGATCAAATTTGGAGATGGCATTCAGTTGCTGAAAATGTATACAAAGCCTTATCATGCCATCCCTTTTTGGCACCAATATTACTGGGCTGTACCACTTGCAGGCTGAAGACTCAATGCCCCCCCAAAGAAAGCATGGTGTCCAGTTCCTGCTTTAACGGTGTCAGTAACCTTCCTGACACAATGTTATACTGCACTTCCTCAGTGTAGCCTGGTTGTTCATTAAAGAGATCTGGATCCAGTAGAACCTGTAACTGATGTTGTCGTTGTAGCTCCAGTTGCAAAATGTCCATTTCCCAGGGTCCACCCCAAGTCGATGAGTTCAGCAGGCTCATATTCTTCTTTCACAGCCCGGACAAATGGTTGAATTTCCCCATTGCTTTGTTTACAATGAAATTCCTTCAGCAGGTTCACATGAAAGATTTGTTTTTTTCTTTCTTCTTTCAGGCATTGCAATTTCACAGATCATTGGTTTACTGTTAATTTTACTAAAAATTCAATAACAAAAATACCTATACTTCAAAACTGATCAATTTTTTACTAAAGCTAGCTCATAATGTCATGAACATTTCCAGAAGATTTGACCTTTGGTTGTGTTAGATGGTCTTGAGTATGTCCTGGGTATGATGTTAAATTGCATTCAGAAGTGCAAGCAGTCCTCCAACTTGCAAGGAAAATTTTCGGGGTTGATGGCAGGATTGGAACTCCAGCCACCATAAAACAATTCAGCTTAAAAAAACAGGCACAATACCTTTCTGCTCTCTGCGGGAGTAGCTCTGCTACAGCCACCTAAAGGAAGGCTATATGCATCATGAAGGAGAAGGGGGAAAGCCTTTGGGAGCCCCATCCCTGGAAGAGTTGAAACCATTGGAGAGCTAATAGGATCAGGCCTGTTGGGGATCAGTTGAGGGAGAGATTTTATTAGCAAAAATAAATCCTTTAATCAATCCTTTTGTCCTTGTGGGGAAATTCCTTTTATGCCTCCCTCAACTTGCTCTTTGTAGAGCAAGCTGTCTGCAAAGGGCAGCCACCTGTTGGGGCACCCAGGGAGCTGGGGGTTAAAGGTCTTGTGCAAGGACCCACAGATATGCTGAGGTTGGGTTTGAACCGGCAACCTTATGATTACAAACACACCCACTAAGCCACACGCTGCCCCTCTGGTTGTAGGTGACTTCAGTGTGACCACTGGCACTGACAGCACTGGCTATGAGGATAGTGTCATTCCCCATGGGTCTAGAGACTGGAGTGAGAGTGGCTTCATGTTTCTTGACTTTGCGAAAGATCAGGGGCTGCGGGTTGCTGGATTCTGGTTCCAAAGCCCTAAGCCGAATCATTGGACTCAGTACTTCAACACTCCAATACTAGTAGTGCGAGGAAGGAGATCAATCACATCCTGGTGGGAAGTCACTGGAGGCTCCTGTAGAACTGCATGGTCTACAAAAGTGCCCAGTTTGTGAATTCTGACCACAGAACTGTTGTTGCTACTCTGATGATTCAGCTTAGTTCCAATAGGTTGCCACCTACTGAGTCTGGAGAATGAGACTGGACTTGGCCAGACTCCAAGATCAAACTGTTTCTGATGAGTTTATACACAGTTTGTGTGAAGACCTTGCAGACTTGGATGCCACTGCTGACTCTAATGTAATGTGGCCGATCTTCTGTGTATACCATAAAACTGATATCCATCCATCTTCTGAAACCTCTGAATCTCAACTGAGGTCACAGGGGGGACTGGAGCCTATCCCAGGAACAATGGGTGCAGGTGGGAACCAACCCCGGGCAGTTGCCAACACCACCGCAGGGCGCACACAACTACAGGACCAATTTAGATACACCAATCATCTTATCCTGCACGCTTTTGGACTGTGGGAGGAAACTGGAGCCCCTGACAAAAACCCACACAAACACAGGGAGAGCGCACAAATTCCATGCAGAAAAGACTCAGAACCAAACCCAGGACCTTCTTGCTGGGAGGTAGCAGTGCTAACCACCACACCACCCTAAACCAATATAACTTTAAAAAATACTTTGATATAAATTTTTGGTCACACCACCCAGCTCTAGTACCCTCCTATTTCTGACCCCAAGGACTCTATTTTGACAATCTAACACACAGCATAAAGCACGAAGCACAATTAACGTTTATGGGCATATCCAAATCCATTTAGCTATTTTGCTAAATGGAAAAGAAAACAGTGGAAAAACCAGACTTTACACCACCGCAAGGTGGGAAAAGAATGATATAACTTAATGATCTATCATTTATTCAGAGGTGTGTTTTGGTGTAACAAGCAATATACCAATCAAAATGGTGTGTCACCTCACCTTTAAAAGGCAGTGGCATATGATCTACTGCAGATTGTTATTACAATGGCATGTTTGTCCTGCAATCCAGATCAGTTCTTGGCTGAGGAAATGGACGTGCATGTACGCAAGGTGAAAATGCATGAGCACATCATCTACAGGATCCCCTCTGTTCCACCAAAGTCTTTCGAGGTGAAGCAGGTGTGGGATGAGGTAGCATCAAGTGTGTCCTCGTTTCGTAGCATTACAAGATCATCTGTGCAGTGCCAAAAGCAGTGTAGTGTTGTCAGAAGCAGACAGCGGAAGGACAGCACCAGCTAGGAGTGGGGACTGAATTATGCTCGTGCGTTTTTTATTTTCATTTTTGGTCTGCAGTTCACAAAATATATATAAAAGTGCCATCTTTGTTCAAACACTCAACATCCAGCAACGATACTGCTTCAAACCACTATTATGTGTGTGTGTATACAGCTCTGGAAAAATTAAGAGACCACTCTATATTTTTAAACAAATCTGCAATTTTAAATCCTGATTTAGTCCTGGTACTGTTGGAAGAAGGCTAGCCTGTGAGGCAGGCTGCTTCCAGGTTCAAAATTTCTAAGACAACAGTACACAAAATTAGGATGAAGCAGGAGATACTGGGAATGAACTAAACTAAAACTAAAAATCTGCCAGGTAGAGGGCAGAAGCAACTTTCTAATGCCAGAGATGACCAGAAACTTATCCGGCAGTGCCTTATAAATCGGAGGATGACGTCAAGAAACATTAAGTGGTGTGAAGTGCACTGCTAGGACTGTTCATAACAGGGTCCTAGAAGCAGGTCTGAAGAGCCATAAAGTAAGGACGAAGTCCTTGAAGAGCCAGGCTGGAGTTTGCACAAAAATGTAAGTATGTTTATATTTGATGTATGTTTACACTGGTGCATACCTATAAACAGAAATGAATGATTCTGAAAATTTTGCTATGGTGTCTTAATTTTTTCCAGAGCTGTATATGCACAATTTATCTTATCTGTTCACTCTTATGTAAGAGTCTATTTTTTGTAATGTACTATATTATTATTGTCATATTACTAATAAGAATATTAATGATTATTATTATCATTATTATTGTACTATTATTGCTACTACTACTACTACTACTAATAATAATAATACATAATAACACATATATAATATGTAGATAAAAAAGTTATTGATTTGTTTGTAAAAGTATTAGTTATCACATTTATATTGCTTTAAAAGATAATACAACTAGAAAACCTATCCAGGTTAACAAATACATACATTTCCATGCTTTGCTCTTGATCAACATTTGCTAAAAATTTGATAATAAGAATTTATCAGGCTTGAGCACAATTGTGTCACAGCATCATTCTCATTCAAGATCAAGGAATACCTGCCGGAATCTCCACAATACCATCAGAGCTGGGACTCAAACCTCTAGGGCCCCCACTTTTACTATGTAGAATTTTGTTTGCCGGGGGTGGGTGATAATAGAATGAGATATAAGCTTACAGTTTGAGTGAATATAATATTTTCAGTCAGAGAGCTCACTTATATACTGGCTGAGCACCTGTCTGTCTGCTTCTCTTTCATTCGGACAGGTAACCCAGCAGTTTTTCCTTCAGATTCTCTAACTCTAAGAATTCTTCGTGCAAGGATTCTCTGAAGAGACACAGTAACAAAGGAGTCCAGTCTTTGTCACAGGCCACTGGATAGTGTCCATGTCTCGCAGCCATACAGCAAAACAGGGAGCACCAGGACTCTAAAGACTTGGACCTTTGTCCTCTTGCAAAGATATCAGAAGCACCATACACCCCTTTCCAGCAATCTCATGACCCCCCATGCTCTCCCAGTCCATCTATTGATTTCATAGGAAGAGTCACCAGAGACATGAATGTCACTTCTTGATGTGGTCGACATTCTCTCCACAGACAGAAACACTGCTGATGGCCATACCCAAAAGGTCATTAAAGGTCTGGATCTCAGTTTTTCTCCAGGACACTCGCAAGCCCAGACACTCAGACTCCTCACTCAGTTTCTCCAGAGCTCCAGTCAGAGTCTCCATTGACTCCACGAAGATCACAGCATCGTGGGCAAAGTCAAGGTTGGTGAATCTTTGTTAACCAACAGATGCTCCACAGCTGCTGGACCCCACAACCCTGCTCAACACCTCGTCCGTGCAAGCATTAAACATAGTAGGAGCAAGAACACACCCTGATAAACATCAGAATCAACCGGGAAGAATGCAGAGGTTCTGCCTCCACTCTGCACAGCACTCACAGTACCAGTGTACAGGCTAACTATGATGTCCAGCAACATTGGGGGGATCCTGAAAAGTCTCAACCTGATCAACTGAGTCGAATGGCCCAATCCTCTTCTGGCCACATTCGACAAATGCTACGAAGCAACTCTGCTGATATTTATGTTTGTGCTTGATGTGAAGCCCCAGTGCCAGGATGTAGTCGATGGTAGACATCTTTGCCATAAAACGAAACTGTTCCGGTCACTGGTAGGTGAGCAAGTTATCACAGATCCTGTTAAGGATGTCTCTGGCAAGGACCTAACCAGCATTAAGAGAAGGTCTTATCCCCCTGTAGCTGCAACAGTCCAGGCAATCACCCTTTCCAGATAAAGACAAGTCCCATTTTCCAGTCAGTTGGGATGGCGCCCACTTCCCAAATGGAAGCAAAGATTGTTTGCAATGTCAGCGGGACTTGTGAAAACCTTTAACACACAGTGTGTATAGTTCCTACCAGTGTGCAAGGAATTCACTGTAAATGCTTGAAATACAGTTGTCTCATGGCAAATTCCAGAGGCACAGTGGTCAGTTGTATATTTCTATTCGTATATCAATGTTATATCACTAATAAATAAATTCACGAAATCCTGATTCACCTGTTAGAGTTAAATGAAGACAGTTGGGTTGCTCAGTCAAGAAGTGTCATGATCCGTCCGTCCGAGCCTCGTGTGTGCCACGCCCCCCTCGTTACCTCATGTTGGATTCTGATTGTAACCACCTGTTGTCTATCCGTGCCTGATTGTCTCGTGAATTCAGTCCGTGTCCAAGTTAGTAACCCCAGACCTGTCATTTTGTATTCTGTATCTTGTGCTTCGTATCCCGGTGTTTCGTCGAGAATAAACCCTTTTTTACGACTTCGCTGCCTCCTGCCTGTTCCCTGCATGCCCGCCCGGCAGCGGTCGTCACATAATGACAAGTCTCCACAAACGCTACCAGCGGCAAGCCTACCCGGAGTGGACCGACTTGCTGCAGGAGGTAGCTCACTGGCTTTTGCAGCCCAAGGTCATAGAGGACCCCGTCGCCTTCGAGTGGGCCAGAAGGGCAGAGGTTCGGTTGTTTGACGCATCCCCGTCCGGTGATGCGTAGCCTCTGAAAGCAGTGTACGCAGACCTGCAGGAGATGCGACAGCGGCTTGCCCGGAGAGGAGCCCAGCAAGCCCTGCTGCGCTACCCGCAAGAAGTGGATGTGTCGGCCAGATCCCAGGGACCTGCACTACCTCCGTCTGGCACAGGACGGAGGAAGAAAAGACGGCAGAAGCAAGAGAGTCCGGGAGACGTCCGGACGATGTCCGCGGAGGCCGCCTGGTTTGCTCCCCCGTACCTCTCCGAGGAGGGAGAATTCCCCATCCCCAACAAGCTTCCGCCCAGGGGGAAACTTCGCGAGCTAGCCCAGGAGAGCGAGGAGCTGCCTCCCTTGATGCCCGCCTTCGCTCGCGAGGCGCCGCCTGCCCTGACTGCAACCTCCGCGTCTGCCCCGGCTGCTCTGCCCGCGGAAGCCTCCGCGTCTGCGTCGCCTGCTCTGCCCGCGGACGTCTCCGTGTCTGCGTTGCCTGCATCGGCCGCGTCTGCGCCTGTTCCACCTGCCAAGCCCGCATCGTCTGCGCCTATTCCACCTGCCAAGCCCGCATCGTCTGCTCCTGTTCTGCCTGCCAAGCCCGCATCGTCTGCTCCGGCTACAGAGCCCGCATCACCGTCTGCCCCAGCTGCAGAGCCCCATTGCCGTCTGCTCCAGCTGCAGTGCCCGCAGCCGCCCCCGTTTCGGCTGCCCAGCCTGCAGCTGCCCCCAAGACTCCTGTCCCAGAGCCTCCAGCCCCCGAGACTCCTGTCCCAGAGCCTCCATCCCCAGAGACTCCTGTCCCAGAGCCTCCAGCCCTGGACCCAAGCCACAAGGAGGTCCCAGACGACTTCACCACCACTCCCTTCTCCTTAGAGGGGGAGCTCGAGTAGGACCCCTCGGGGACATCCTTGATAGGCACGCCTCAGCCAGGGCTGCCCTGATGGCTACCCCTCCTGTCCCGCAAGGGAAGGGGGCACAGACGTGGGGTCCGGGTCCCGCCCGCCCTGCCCCCCAGTTCGCCCTTGGTCCTCCGGGCTGGGGCTCAGGGGCTGCCTGCGGGTCCCGGGTTGCGGCCTCGCCTCCGGCGTCTCGTCAGTCACCGGCGGGTTCCCCGGGATCGGCTCCTCAATCACCTGCAGCTCTCCCTCTGGTGGTCACTCGGTCGGCTGCTCCTTAGCCGGCTGGGCTTGTGCTGCCGCCTGCTGCGGCTTCTCCTCCCTCCCTCCCTTTCTCGGCTTTACCTCCGGCTCCCTCTTCGCCTCCCCTGGTTCCCCCTCTAGCTCCCTCTGCTCCTTCTCCGCCTGGCTCTCATCCTGGTTCCATGTCCTCCTTGTGGTCCACTCCTGTTCCCTCCTCGTATGCTCCCTCGGCCCCTCCGGCTGCCGCCCGCCTTGTGTCCCTCGGGCAACCTGTAGCCCTCCATCCTTTCCCATGTGGCCCCCTGTCTTTGCTCCTCGCCCCTTTGTTCCTCCTGTTTCGGCTCCTCGTCCCCCTCTGGTTCCTTTGTGCACTCCCAGCCCTTTTGTCTCACCTCTTGTAGTTCCCCCTCTGTCTCCCTTCTTGATCTGTCTGTCTGCCTTCCCTGTCCTGTGTCAGCTCTTGTCCTCATTGTTGCCCCTTTGCCTGTTTTGTCTCTCGGTCCTGTTCCCCGTCCCTCGTTAACCGGGCTTTTGTTCTTGTCTTCCAGGTCCTGTCTCACCTCGTCTGCCCCTGCCCTGGGGCGCGCCCAGAGTTCGCGCCTTGAGGGGGGGGGTTCTGTCATGATCTGTCTGTCCGAGCCTCGTGTGTGCCACGCCCCCCTCGTTACCTCATGTCGGATCCTGATTGTAACCACCTGTTGTCTATCCGTGCCTGATTGTCTCGTGTATTTAGTCCGTGTCCAAGTTAGTAACCCCAGACCTGGCAGCGGTCGTCACAAGAAGTTTGATGTGTGCCAAGGTGGTTTGCATAGCACACAATAACAGTGGTTAAAGAAAAAATTCTTTCACCAATTTGCTGTTATATATACTCAGTGACAAAAAAAGTTAAGCACCCAGATGGAGTGGTGAAAATTAAATGAATCTGCATCTGGTGAAAGGTCATGTGACTGTATCACAACGATTATAATATCTGCTCAAATGGACAACAGAGTTGGCAATATGGCCAAACTGCTGATGTTCATTATAATAGCATTAAAAAAAAACATGAAATGCACACACAAAATATAAAATGCACGTTACAAAAATAAAAAAATACATAAAAATAAAAATACTGAAAGAAAAGAACTATCAGACATCCATGGCCAGCCTGTCACGAGCCACTCTTTGATGGTTGTTTCAGCTTCAGCCTCATTTGGACTAGGCACCAGTGGGTTTCGTAATGCAGACTCTAAAAAACAGAATAGACACAATTCACTTCCATTAGACTTTATTAAATGGTAAATGTCAATCATGAACAGGTGAGATTATTGTTATTCCTTTACATTGTGATTGTTCACTTTTTATCTGCAGTCTGAAAAAAAGCAACTTTGGGCATTAAAACCAATGAAAACTATGGGAAAGAATTATGTTAAGTGCATGGTGAGGTTAAATCCATATTGTGTTTAATCCTTTAGGATAAAAACTTTACCTTTTTTACCTTTACAAATTTTACCTTTGCTTAAACATTGGTTTAGCTTACGGATAATCACATCTATGATGTTTGTATTCCTCACTGGCGTTTTGCCCCCTCTGCCACACCAATTTAAATGAACTGCCAAGTGGGGAGCAAACAGCTTTCCACAGATCCTCCAGACTGTTTTCTTTAGTGTTTGACCCCAGCCAGTGACAGTTTGGAAACCTGGAGGTGACGACCGATGTTTGGTCATACAAAATTTATTACATACTTTTTGGTAGTGTGTGTATGTATATAAGTATATATTTCTTAGTGTTACGATCCATGGTGTCGGGCGGGTAAGTAGGTGCAGAAGCCAGGAATATGAGTAGGAAAGCTGGGTTTATTGAGGCAAGACAAGCGAGAACACACCACTTCCATGAAACGCTAAAATTACAGATCTGGGGGAGACTGACACAGACGCGCACTAAATACTAAAGACAGGCAGGAACTAATCGATAACAGGTGATCACAATCAGGAATAATCACGAGGAAATGAGGGGGGCGTGGCACACACGAGGCTCAGACGGGCAGGTCGTAACACTTAGTATCCATGTATTAGCAATGTATATGTTTTCTAAAACCATAATCATACCAGTTTGTTCTTAAAGTGAACATTTCGCAACTGCATTTCAATGTTCTTCAGCTCCTCAGTGTCTTGCAGTGGAAGTCCACCATCCTCTGCACACTGCAAAAATAATAGATTCTTATAGAAAGACCTGTAAAAAGTATTTTTAAATCTCTGTAATTGAGTTAATAGTAATTCACTTAGAAATATAATTGGTATGAAATATAAACTTAAATAAACCTTGAAACTTTATTATTTAGACTACGAAAAAATAAACATTTCCAAAATCAATCTAAAATAATTTAATTAAAATAGATCATAAATCAATTTTGTACAACGCACTTGCCATTCTTAATGGTGTGTCTGCAGGACTGTTACCCAAAAAGGGAGGTCTTTGGGTAACATTCTCTGTCAGGTGTTGGACCTGGCTCTGCAACTCCCAACATTTGCAATAGGATCCTGTCTGTTGCTGTAAGATCAACAATAGAGAATACAGCATTAAATATTTAGACATACATCAAGACAGATGTAGATGTAGATTTGTTTTCAACTTACGTGTGCATTGACTTTGGTATGAGTTGCCCTTTGGGTAACGAAATTCTCAAACGAACATCTGTAAGAACAAGACAGTAAAAAATTACTCTAAAACCCTAAGTGATCACAATTACTATCTTGTATTATATTGGAAATTGAAAAGCACAATTGTGATAATTCAGTATGCACATGTATTTTGAGAGTGATCTTACGCCATAGTAATACAACTCAAATTAACAGTAACATACTGTACAAGCACATCACACAAAAGGTCGAGCATGGTAACGTTAGCATAGCCATAGATGTTAAAATGATTAAAGTGCAATAAAAAGTTTGTAACAATAAATAATCATATCTGAAACTATTTAAGAAAGAAATTATTTTCAACCTACCTTTCCAACCAAGCATACGCGATGGAATAGACTTTTTTCTTTTTTCTTGTCTTTTAAAGCTGATTTAACTGGGAACAAAATATCTTTTTAAACTACTGTACGTTTCTCAACCACTGATGAGCCACGAGGGCTACAGATTGGGCCGCGAATTTAAAATCGACACTGGCTATTGGTCCGTATAGGGCCGCCAGCACCACGTTTAAATCTAACCATGATGCATTGCGTCAGGATCAGAATGCATTGCTTTAAGCCAGCCCTGTAAGCCCAAGGCACAGTGTGTGTATTGTAGATTAACACTTTCAAATGAAGCTTTAAAACCATCAAAACTCAAGCGGAATATCGAAACAAAGCACCCAAAACTTACTGGAAAACCGCTTTTTCCCCTGCTCCCTATTAATGTCCTCATACTCTATTGTGACTCTCCCTGCCGGCCCCTGGAGGATGGGCTCCCCCTTTG